>VANL01000034.1:0-101831 GCA_006352455.1 Brachionus sp. 'Tiscar' | reverse complement strand
ACAATTTCTCCGAGTTTTAATTTATATAAAATTGTTGTTTTACCTGCTGCATCCAAACCAACCATAAGTATTCTCATTTCTTTCTTACCGAAAAGACCTCGGAATAAATCTCCGAATATGTTGCCCATTATTTGTTATTAGAATTATCTGAACATAAAAAGAATTTAAAGATGTTTCTAGAAAAATAAAATTTTGTTTAGTTGCATCGTGCAAACAAATTACTAAATCCTAAGCCTACATTGCATTCAAATATTTTATGCTTATTTAATATCATAATTAACATTATTAATCTAAAAGGATAACGGAACAATCTTGTCTTAACCGTTGACCCATCTGTGCTTATATAAATTTTATTTCTAAAATTTAATTATGTTTTAATAAATGGTTTTTAATTTTGCTTTTGCTTAACAATTTAAAAATTATATAAGTATCAAATAAAATATCCAGCCACGTCAGTCTAAAATGCATATTTCAAATTTTTGTTTCATTTTTTTATGTTTTCGTGTATGTTTTTATAACAAAAATAATTAAATATTTATTTATATTATATATATATAAATATATATATGTTTATTTATGTAAATTATAATTTTTGTCAGATGAGTAAAAAAAAGAAATTTCCGACAAAAAAATCATGTTTTTTTTTCAAAGATAAGTATTATTACTATTTTGATTAAAAATTCTATCAAAAATTCAATTAGTGAAGAAATCAAACATTTGATTTTCTAAAATTTAAAAAATATTGGAAATACCAAAAATATTTTATCCACTTTTATTAAAAAAAACATCTACTATGAAATGATAAATATATACCCACTATTAGTTATTTTATCAGAAGATTATTTTGTACTATTAATTTTAAAATCATGATTTTACAAAAAATTTATTCTAAATAAAATGAATTAGGATTGTTAAACCGATTAAATTGAAAAAAATAAAATAAAATCAAAGGATAGTTTTCATAATATATTGAGGTACAAAAATTCTATAAAAAATGGATTCGTACAAAAATTATTCTTCTGGAATTAGATTATCTTGAAGAGCGAGCTCAACTGATTCAAATTTGGAATAGAGCTCATGGTCGATTTTTTCAATCATATTTTCGCTTAAATCAAGTTTTTTTAATTTCGAAAAGTCAATTCCAATTAAAGTATCCAAGCAAATTTTTTCAATTTTATTCTCCGACAGATTTATCTCTTCTAAATTTGACATTTTTTTAAATGACCCAATCTCTATTTGATTAATTGAATTTGAACTCAAATTTAATATCTCTAATTTATCGAGTCCAACAAATGAGTCTGAATTTATCATTTCAATCTTATTTCCTTTAAGATTAAGATTTTTGAGCAATTTTAAATCTTTCAATACAAAAGGTTTTATCATTTTTAGTTTGCTGTTAGATAAGATCAGATTTTTCAAATTTCCTAAACCATTAAAACAATTTCGGTTAATTTTTTTTATCAAATTTTCATTTAAATCTAAAATTTCTAATTTTTTTAGTCTGTAAAAAGTATTTGGTTTTATTGTGCGAAGAAGATTAAAGCTAAGTTCAAGTTTTATTAAATTTCCTAGTCCATTGAAAATACTTGGCTCAAGTTCACAAATAGCATTATCATAAAGACTTAATTCGGCTAAATTGTTTAAATTACAAAATAAATTAGGCTTGATGTCCATTAGTCTAAGTTCTTTTAATTCAAGAACTTTTAGCTTGTGCAAACCTCCAAAAGCATTCTGCTTAATGATTTCAATTGGATTTTTGGATAAATTAAGAAATTTTAAATTAACCAAATGCTTGAATTGATTAGATTCAATGGAGTACAAAGTATTGTTTTCTAAATTCAAGCATTCCAAATTAATAAGCCCACTAAAAGAATTTCGGCTAATCCATCTAATCATGCTGTCTGATAAATCAAGTACTTTTAGATTAACCAGTTTTTCAAATATATTTGGTTTAATAACGCTAAAAATATTTGCTGAAAGGTTCAAATCAACCAGCTTAACTGAATTTTTGAATAGATCTCTTCCAATCGAAGTGAGACCATTTTCTGTTATTTTTAATTTTTTTAAATTGGAAAATTGTTCTAAAAATATTGAACTTAATCTTCGTATATCATTTGATGACAAATCGATTTGTTCAATTTTGTCAAAGAATTCCAAATTCAACTTTTTAACAGTTTTGATGTTTAAATTTTTTAGTGAAAGCCCTGTCTGATTAAAAAATTCATTTTTGTCTATTTGAACGATGTATTCTTCACTTTCATTAATTTTTCTACGCACAAATTCATTTATTAGCAAACTCTAAAATTAAATTGAATTAGTTTTTTTTATTTTAAAATACTAGCTTTTTAAATTCTATTTATCTTAAATAATAAATAATAAAATAGCTTAATTTTAAAAAAAAGTTAATTAAAAATTCCAAAAAAGTCAGAAAAACTAATTTACAAAAATATAAATTAAAGATTCTTACTAAATTAAATGTGTTGAATGATTCTTTTCGGCAAAGTGTTTTGTTAAGACTCAAAATAAACTTTTTATAAATTCTTAATTGGTCACTTGGCAAAAATCCTTCAAAAGTTAACAAAACTCCCAGCTCATTAGGCATTGAATGTGCATTTAAAGAAGCTTCTCTATCAACCAAAACACAAAAATATTTGAACACATAATTCATAATGGATGATAGCTCATATTTGTTCTTGATGAAATTATCTAGTAATTTCTGAATTTCTTGTCTGTTTAATGATAAATTTTGTAAGTTTTGTTGTTCAATATTTTTAATAGTTTTTATCATTTGATTACGCTTTTTTTCAATTATAGCAATGTTTGCTTCATCAGGGTTCTGTTGAACAATCAGCCCCTCAGTTCTAAGGTCAAGTTGATTTATTATACTTTCAAAATATTCAACGATCCATTGTTTTGGATCAAAATATTTAATTTTATCAAAAAAATCATTTTCGTCAAATAAAAAATCATCTGTTTCTTCATTTTCGTGCTTTTTTTCTATCAAAAATTAGATTGATTATTTCATTTTAATAGATTATCTTACTTTCATCAGATTCAAATGCTCTACGAATGGAAATAAGTCGAATATTGTAAGTTTCTGTCATTTTAGAATTTAATTTTATTTTGGCTTTAGCAAAGTAGTAATTTTAGAAAAACTTTTTAACTAAATTACAAATGCTATAAAATTCAAAAAAGCACTGTTTAATGTATTAACTGTGTTTTGTTATATCAATTGTCTTAGAATTAACTTGATGTTAACATTATATTTTGATTGGTACTCACTAGAAGAGATAAGAACCCATAATTTTTTCGAGAATCAGATTTGGGTAATCGGAATGTTCCACAGACTCGATCTCGAATCCAGTCATAAGTTTTGGGTACCTAAACCAGACTCGTTAGTCTTTTACCGAATTTTTTCAGATTACCGATCCAATCCCGATGACTTTTTACCCAATAAAATTGATCAAATAGCTGACAGGTTTAAATTTGTAACCTGAAAACATTGGCTAAAAGACTACCGAGTCTGGTCTAGGTAACCGAATAAAAAACAGTGCTAATGCCTTGTACTAGATTTATACTTGTTTAAAATAATGTTTGAATTATAATCTTAAATGACCGCTATTTCTTAAACTCTAGAATCGTTAAGAGAAAACAAATAGTATATCCAAAGGCCTTCAATATTCAAAACATTTTATATTCAGGTTGGCCAAACTTCTTTTAAATCGTAATCAAAAAGAAACTTTTATGAGCTCATCTGAGGTTTTACAGTTTTTTCTAGTTTAAATCTCATTTTAAAATTACATGTTCTGCTAATTTAATATTTTATATTCAACATAACTCAAAACCAAAACTCAATCGAAAAACTGGAATTAAATTAGCCGATCGATATATTATTTTTTAACATAATCCTAAGAGACAACTTAATCTTTTAAATTATTTTATTCAAATTTGAATACGTTAGATTTACATAAGTTTCAAGCGAAAAGCTTTTTTTAAGTTCAATCTTGTCAAATATAGAATAAGATAAGCTTTTTAAAATTGCTCCCAATTTTTTATAATCAATTAAATAAAGAATGACTTGAATTTAATAGTTAAGTTTAAAAACGATTATAAATGAAATAGCTTTTGGTTTTATTTGATGATATTTTAGAGAATAAATGAGTTCAAATTTTTAGAATTTATATTAGCTTACTCATTTTCTAGACTTTTTACATTCCTTTTAATTACGATAATATAATGATTATACTGTACTGTTACAAGTTACCAAGGAAACTGATTTGAGGTTAATTTCAAATATTTTTACTCAGTTTTAGATTTGTAAAGGATTATAAAAAAGAAAAAAACTGGGAAATTAAAATTTTTGATAACACTTTGAATGTTCGATAAAATTTCATTCCAAAATTTAAGATTCTCAAAACTCTATTTTTAAATTTTAGAAAGGAAGTAATCTCAAAAACTGCAATGTAATGTAATTGAGTATTTTTAATCCTTAGATCAAAACTGAAATCTAAAATTTTTATTTTCCATTTATTTAGTGTATTTTTCAAATGATAGTTTATTCAATTTTTGTTCTCTTTTATTAAAATCAAAATAAAGCGCATTTATTTATAAAAATAAATATTTTTGAGTATATTGTGCAAAATATTTTCGGATTAATTTTCCTAAGCAATATTTAGATATGTGAATGTGTTTTATAAAACAAAACATATTTATAAAACGATACTTTACGATTTGTTTGAATATGAATTAACTTTAAATGAAGCTTTAAGTGAATATTGAATTAAAAACAAATAGATAGAAGTTATCCTAGAAGCTGCTGTTTAATTAAAATAAAGATTACAGTTGTTTATTTATTAAAAAAAATGGTATTTTGATACGTTGAACTTATCAGAGTTCTAATAATATTTCACGTTATATTTACAAAGATTTGGAACAGATTTTGATTTGAAAAATTCATCAAAAAATATATTAGACTACAATTTAATTACTAGGATAGTTTGGATCATCGTTAATTGTAAAATTGATTAAGCCTATATTTAAGAATATCAATCGTCCAAAGAGTGAACTATGATATACAATAAAGAATTTAGTGAGACTCATCGTTAATGCTTTAGGCATAAATCACATCTGTGTCAATTTTCGAGAATTATACGCTCATTATATAATGATAGAAATTTAAAAAAAATCAATACTTCAAAATTTCAAATTTTTTCCTTGATTTAAAGATTTGCATAAATGAAAGTGCTTTAATTTAAAAAATAGCTCATTAAATTATCAAGAATTTCAGATATGTTCAAATTAAAAATTATTTGATTTAAATAATAAACGTTAATTTTTATTTTGTTAAATTAATCAGTAAAAATATGAAAATATTCAATTTATAATTTTAATTATTTTTTTATCATAAAATCAACTAAATTCTACCGATAATTAAAATTTTAAATATGAGCTTTTTTTTAAATATTTTATCTGAGTAAATTTGGTATTTTTATTTAAAAAAATTCTCCGATTAAATTAATAGATTTGTAATCAAATCTAATTTATGATATTTTATGGCCTTTATTCAAATAGCCAAAAGCAAATCATGAATAAAATAGAGAATCATAGACATTTTTATATTTATTCAAGGAAGGATTTGTATTTAACTAATAGCAAATTAAATCAAGCACATTAAAATCTTAGTCTTAGTAGAATTATAAAAAAACAACTAAAACAAATATTTATGGTTCATATTTCTAATTTGATTTTAGGGCGAGTTTATAAAAGTATTTCAATAGTTCTACATTTACCTTTATAAAGCTATAAGTCATTAAAAACTTGCATTCCTTAGTACTCGAGCTGATATGCATATATTAACATTCGATTATAATAAAAAATTTGTTTCAAAGTGTTTTTTAAAGGTAAAGCAACAAACTGTGTGTATACGTTTTCTTAAAAATGAGAGAAGGTCGTATTATTTCTCGTGAGTCCAATTCAGTCAACAATGTGAGCTTAAATATTTTTGTTTTTTTTTATCAATAAATTCAAAATATAGCTCATTTTATCGTTTAAGATTTGAAATTTTATTGTTTTATTGTATAGTTTGTTCTTGTTTTTGTTTTGTTTTTAAAGCTTATTGTTAAAAGACTCGAAAATGGTGGATGTGAATCCCGTATGCGTTCAGATCTCAACAGATTCTGATCTAAACCATGACGAATTAAGATGCGAAATAACCAAGCTAAAACAACAGTTGGAAGAAGAAAAGTCGGCTAGTAAACAAGCGGCCGAATATGGCCTATCGTTGCTAGAAGAATTCAAAAAAATTCAGACAAGAAATTATGAGTTGGAAGATGAAATTCAAAGCTGGAAAACTCAACTGGAAACAGCCAATCTGGTAAATTTTTGATTTGTTCACCGAACTGGCTTTCAGCAGTTCTGTCCTATATGCAGTAATTAAGTAGAACTATTCTTTCTTAACCCAATTTTAATGGAGAATGGTCAGCCATTAAATTTAGAATTTCAAATTCTTTGTTAGTGTCAAAAAAACTCCATTTTTAAAATATTAAATGAATATAATAGAATATAAAAAATTTGATTTTAAAACAATATTTCATCAATATAATTTTTTTAACCAGTCTTACTTTCAATTAATATTTCAACCAAATCTCATTAGTTTTTTATCTAAATCTTGATTATTTTATTTTGTAAACTTTTGCGTAATATTGAAATTTTTAAAAATTTGCTCTTAAATTTATTGTTTAGTTTTCAGGGGATAAGAATCAATATTTATCAGATTAAAAAATTTAATTTGGTTAATATTAACAAGCTATTTTACATTAGGAAAATTTTTTAATTAATTGTAGATTGTAATAAATTTATTTAGGAATTCTCCAAAATGAAAATAAAAAAAAAAGATGACTCACAAGAAGACGAGCAAAATTTGTTAATCGAATCGGCCGATCGCGAAGAAAAATTGACGAGGCAAATCACTATTTTAGAAATTGATTTGAAAAAAACCAAGCAGGAATTGAAACAAGTTTACAATGAAAACGAAAAATTGATTCTATTGCAACAGGAATCTCAACAGGCAAGCGAGCAACTAAAGGATACATTTCTTCAACAAAAAAACGAGATTAAGCTTTTAAAAGAAAGAGAAAATAGATTGCTTGTCGATAATACTGAACTAGATGGCGAAAACGTTCAATTGCAAGAACAGATCGCCAAGTTAAAAGAAGATTTAGTCGAACTGGACACAATGCGCCATGAAAATAGAGCTTTGGAAGAAAAGCTTGAAACACTTGAGTCGCAAATAGTTGAGTTGACCACACTGAAAAAAATAGTTGAAAAACAACTTGAAGAATCTCTTAACTCGATTCGAGAAGAAAGAGAGCATAAATACCAAAAGAAACGTGAATCGCATGAAAGACGCGAAAAACAATCACTCCAAGAACTTCAAAACATTGCCAAAGATTTAAAATTTGACTACGACTATGATGACGACATTGAAGAAGATGAAAATTCGGATTCGGAGCCGATTAACATAGAACCTATTAACACCAAGCATAGTTTCTTGTCTGAAATGCAGTCTGTGACCGAAATCGAAATTCTCGAAAAGAAAATAGATGAAATTAATAGGCATAAAGATGGCTTGGAATGCGAGTTAAATGAGCTAAAATCTGACATAACCTCTGCGTTGTCTAATATGACTCACATGCACAAAAAGCTTCCCAATTACGAAGCACCCAAAACCAATGACGAAAAGTCGAATAAAATTTTAGTCAATTTGACTGAAAACCTCAAGTCGCACATTGATGGACTTAATTTGTTCGAACAAAATAAAGAAATAGAAGAAATACATTTGAATTTGGATATATGCTTCAAACAACTTGACCAATTAAATCAATTTGTAACCAAGAACAGAAGTGAATCTGAGGAGCAATCGCCAGCAACTTCATATGAAGCAGAATCTAAACTGACTGATAAATGCAAGAAAATAATCGAATATGCAAAATATTTGAGAAACAATTATGAAAAATCATTTGACAAATCAGTGCCTGCCAAGACTGATAATTTACCAACTGACGTACAAGAACTTCAAGATCAAATAATTAAGCTAAAATCGTTGCTTTCTACCAAACGCGAACAAATAGCCACGCTGAGAACTGTTTTGAAAGCAAATAAACAAACAGCTGAAGTGGCACTGGCAAATTTGAAGAGCAAATATGAAAATGAGAAATTGGTCGTGACTGAGACAATGCAAAAATTGAGAAACGAACTAAAGACTTTAAAAGAAGATGCGGCCACATTCGCTACTTTGAGAGCTATGTTCACTGCACGATGTGACGAGTACGTGGCTCAATTGGATGAATCTCAGCGAATGCTGCTTGCTGCTGAAGAAGAGAAAAAGACATTAAATTCTCTTTTGAGACTAGCCATTCAACAAAAATTAAAACTGACTCAAAGACTTGAAGATTTGGAAATGGATAATGAAAGACAGCAAAGTAAGCCAAAAAACAAGACTGGCGATTCAAATGTGCAAGAAAAAAGTGAAGCAAACTGTGAAACTAATTCAGAATCTGCTGCTAATCCAGAAGACAGCAATATACCATTTAGAACTAGTCTTCAAAAGCGTTTAAAAAATATTGTAAGTCAAAATTAAAAGAGCTTTTTGTTAAATTTGAAATTTGAAACTCATTAAGAATAATTGTATATTTTTGGATCTGATTATTAAAATAATTTTCTCTTAAATTAAATTAATTTTTTTGTTGGTATTAAAAATAATCTTTTTTTAGTTTGGAATTTAAATTTTTAAGTAAGTCTAAAATTTCGATTCATTCCGAATTTTATTATATAAATTTTCCAATTTTTAAATAAATTATTAATTTGGTTTTAGCTTTTTTTCTTTTTGGCTTTAGCCTGCTTAAAATCACTGCTCTTATAAATATTTATATTACCTGAGCTGTTCGTATAATTCACTTGTTTTTTTTTACTAAAAAAATTGAAAAAAAAAGATTTTTTTGTTATTTCATTCAACAATTTTTTCTATAAAAATGAATCAAAATTAAAAATTTTAATTTAATTTAAAAACAAAAGTAACTTAAAAATTTTTTGAAATATTTTATGTCTGTAAATCAAGAAGATTTGATGGGTTGAAGGCATGCTGCACAGTGAAATGCCGCATTTTTGGGCGAGTCTGAGTCGTTTGAATCGGAATCTATAACAACGAGTGGGAACTTAGGAGTGCTTCTCTTTCTAAGATTATAAGCCTTTTTTTTTATTCCCTCTATTTTAATCCAGCACTCTAAAGCATGCTTTTGAAAATCTTGTGTTTTCACTTCTTCGCTGCATACATAACAAATTGTCACCCAGCATTTGTCGTAATGACTTGACCAACTGGTCATCGGAACTTTTTTGCTACATTTTTTGCATTCAATTTGATTACTTTTGAGTTTAGCTTCATGGCATTCTTTAAAATGCTCATAAATATCGCTTAATTTGACGTTTTGATTGCAAATTGGACAAAAAACATTGTTTTGGCTGTCATTTGATTCTTCAGATTGAGCTTTTAACCATGATTCTTCGAGTCGAACAACTGAATTAATTGGTATTTGAAATTTATTAAGAAGTCTTTTGAGACACTCGAATGATGCAGCAATAAGTGAAATTTTTTTTTTAGGATTCAATGAGGATACTTCAATATCCACTACTTTAATTAAAGTTTTAAAACCATTTTTTCCATGCTCTGTATATTTTCTCAATGTAACATTTAACTTATTGCAAATTTGTTCCAAATGATAAAAACAATTTGTTGTTTCATTTTTATTTTCCAATCTTCTTATTATTTTTTTTATGGCTTTGATTTTTTGTTCCATTTTATCATCAGAAAAAATTTGATGCAAATTTGAAAAACTTATATTTATTTAATAGCATAATGAGAAATTATTAAGACTTAATTTTATTTTTGAAACATTTTTTAAAAAGCAATACTAACAAAACAAAAAATTTCGAGAATTCATTAAGATCGATTTCTAATTAGAGCATACTTTTTATTTACATGTGTAAAATATCAATTTTAAAATAAAAATTATTTTCATTAGAAAATATTCTTTAATTGTATTTTAATATTTGGATTCAAAAAATTTAAAAACTAATGATTAAATTTTTTTCTCATTATTTAATTCGTCACATTTTTGAAAAGTTCTAAAATTAGGTAGCTTGATTGACATTTAAAAAGCAAAAAATAAAGTTTTTAAAAGCAATATCAAGGTATTTTATTAAAATTTGCTTAAAAAAAAACAAAATTTATAATTTAAGGTAATTTATTATTAATAAATTTGAATTTAAAATTTTAAGATTAAATGAGTTGAGTAAAAGAGTATAATTTCAAAACTCTAATTAATTAATCATCTCGTAACTATAAATGCGAAATTTCTTTTATTTTTTTTAAATTTTCTATTTTAACATTTAGGACAAGAATGTCGGAAAAAATAAATCAGCCTGGGTTGGCAAATCATGATTCATCAGTGTTAGACTTGGCTTTTATCATGGACTGCACAGGATCAATGGGTAGCTATATTGATAATGCACGTGACAGTATAAAAATGATTGTTGAAGAAATTGTCAGTCTTGAAAAGTCAGATGTAAAACTAGCATTAATTGAATACCGCGATAATCCACCACAAGACACAACATTCGAAACTAGAGTTCACGATTTTACAGGATCGATTAAACAAATGAAAAGCTGGCTTGAAGGATGTCAAGCCCAAGGAGGTGGGGACGAACCTGAATGTGTCGCTGAAGCATTAGATGCTGCCTTGAAACTAAATTGGCGTGAAAATGCGACTAAAATATGTATTCTGATTTCAGATGCTCCGCCTCATGGAATCAATTGTCCTGGGGATTCGTTTCCAAATGGTTCGCCAAATGGGATCGATCCTATCCAATCGGTAATTAAATTAGCAGAAAAAGCAATTATCTTATACTCGATTGGTTGTGAACCGGCTTTAAATCCATACAAAGAATTTTTCTCATCTCTAGCATACAGGACTGGTGGCCAGTATATTCCTTTGAGAAATGCTAATTTGCTTGCCAAAGTTATCATTGGCGGTGCGGTTGAAGAAATTTCTTTGGAAAAATTAATGAATGAAGTGCAAGATGAAGTTGAAAAAAAAACTCAAGAAGGTATTGTAGACGAAAAGTTGCTTAGTAAAGCAGTTGAATCGAGATTAAAATCAAAAGGTGCCACTACAAATCAAATTTTACTTAATAATTCAAATATTGAAAAAGCTTCTGATACTGCTATCGTATATTCAAAAATTAATGATTTGAAAGAAATGAGAAATAATTTTAAACCAAATTTTATAAACAATGCAGATTTTATCGAATGTTTTTCTGGTGAAATAGATACTTTTTCGATAGCCTCAGCTAGAATGCCAAAAATGACAGAAGTTGAATACTCAGTTGGACGATCTGATGTTAGCTATGCTCAATCGGAACGATTGGTACAAAAGGCTCTAAATAGATCAAAAAAATAACTTATTTATTTTTATTAAAATATTTCGATTAAATATTAAGTTTTAAGTGTTAAAAATTTTTTGATATGATTTTCTAATTAAATCCGTTCTAATTAAATAGATAATTTCATTTTTCAATAAATTTATGATTTCAAATTTTTTATTTATTTTTTAAAATTAAAATTTTCTAATATATTATCGTATATTTAAATAAAAAACTACAAATTATTTTAGTCTCAAATAAAAAAAGTTAAATGAATTTTTCAGCCATTCCTTCAATCTCTAACCAAATTTGTTTGCTTAATGTCGCATGAATTCTCATGATTTATCTCTAATGAAACAATTTACAGTTTGTTGAGCAATCTCAATTATTTACGTTTGTGTGAGACGCTTCATTCTTTATGTTTTTGTTTAATATTTAGTAAAGTATTTAGATTTTTTCGCTATTGTTTGATTCTAATTTTTTAAAAAATCAAAGGAGCTTATTTTGCTGTGTCTGGTCCTAAAAGGATTCAGAACCATTTTATTCAAATGTCTATCTCCTTAAGATTGATTCTTTAATTCCATAGAATAAATTTAATTATTTATTCATTTAACACTCAAAAACCAAAGGGTTTTTTTCTGCCCTTAAGGTGAAAGTGGTAAAATTTAAAATTTAAGAGGACAATTAAATTCATATTTCAAATTCAATTGCAGTTATTTTTGGTTCTATTCTGTTTTTTTAATTTTTAAAAAAATCAAATAAATAAAATCTCTTTTATTTTCTAATAATTCTAAATAAGATATCAAAAAACTTAAGTTTTTTGTAATATTGGTTAAGATTCAAAAAAAAAACAAAACGGATTTAAAAATAAAATTATTTAAAAATTAAGCTTCTTTGGTTGTTCCCAAGTGAAATCATCGCGACCGAAATGTCCATAACAGCTGGTTTTGCTATAGACTGGTTTCTTTAATTGAAGATCCCTTTGAAAATTTTTTAAATAAGCCTTTATAAATATTAGCAAATAAAGTTCGACTTACTGGACAATTTTGCCTGGTCTTAAATCAAAGTTTCTCTTCACAATATCAAGAAGCTCGGCTTCTGATTTTGTTGATGAACCATATGAGAAAATGGTAATTGACAGTGGTTCAGCAATACCAATTGCATATGAAATTTGAACCAAAACACGCTTGCAGAGACCAGCTTTTACCAATGATTTGGCAACCCATCTGGCGGCATAGGCAGCACTTCGATCTACTTTAGTGTAATCTTTGCCAGAGAAAGCACCACCACCATGAGCGCCCCATCCACCATATGTGTCAACAATGATTTTTCTACCAGTCAAACCGGCATCACCTTGTGGACCACCAATGACGAAATAACCACTTGGATTCAAGTGATAAACAGTCTTATCATCTAAATAGTGAGCTGGAACAACTGGTTTAATGACGTATTCCATTAAATCTCGTCTAATTTTTTCCAAAGTAACATCTGGTGAGTGCTGAACAGAAACAACAACAGTGTGTACTCTCAATGGAACACAACTGCCGTTTGAGATTTTGTATTCAACAGTAACTTGAGTTTTGGTGTCTGGTCTAGCCCATGGTAACAAACCTGATCTTCTTCCATCAGCAATAGCTTTGTTTAATTTATGTGCCAAAACGATGGTCAAAGGCATACACTCTTCGGTTTCATCAGTGGCATAACCGAACATAAGACCTTGATCACCGGCACCGATTTCTTCTTCTTTCTTGTTTACATGGACAGCTTGAGCAATATCGGGACTTTGTTCTTCCATAGCTAGCAAAACATTGCATGAGTTGTAGTCAAATCCTTTATCAGATGAATCATAGCCGATTCGTTTAATACAGTCTCTGATAACTTTTTGGTAGTCAACTTTGGCTTTGGAAGTGATCTCACCACCGACCAAAATCATACCAGTTTTGGAAAAAGATTCTAAAAAATTTGCGATACTTAGAAAAACGAAAAATTGAAATTTAAAATATTTTATTTACCACAAGCAACTCTGGCATCAGGATCTTGTTGCAAATGGGCATCTAAAACAGCGTCAGACACTTGATCACAAATCTTGTCTGGATGACCTTCTCCTACAGATTCGCTAGTAAATAGAAAAGTGCCGGTATTTTTGCTATTGTTATGAATTAAATGATCCATTTTAATTTTGGGTTAGTTATTGTTTTTTCTAAATTTAAAAGTTTATGTTTAAAGCCTCAAAATTCGAATATATATAAGAAATTTTTCGATTATCATCACCGATAACCAAGCAAATTAAGCAAATCATTAAAAGCAAAGATCGTGAAAATAATATGCTTATTCTAAAAAAAATTCTACTAATTTAAAAAAAAAATGACGAATATCACACAGGATCCACGTGGTACTTAAAATTTCATATCTCTGGTACACTAATGGTTATTATTTCGATAAAATTTTGTTCAAAAATGTTAGTGTCATTGAAAATATCTTTTTAAAAAGAATGCAAAAATAAGCTGATTGTGTGAAGCTTGCTTTTTAGATAAAAATGTGAAATTTAACATTTGATTATAATACAGTGAGCTAGAATTTTTCCATTAGAAATTTTATTTAATTTTAAAATTATTTTGTTCGGTAAACTAGTCATTTTATTTTATTTGGCTCTATGATTTTAAAAGGATTTTTTTAAACTTCCATTTGTATAAGCGCTTTCGAGGTAAACCATCTTGAATATAGAACGCTTCAAATTTGGAGGGAATGAGGGAAAAAGTGGAAAATTTAATTTGGGAGAGTCGAAGCTTTTTGCATAAATAAAAGCTTTTTGTATAACATCACGTTGTCGATGTATCATAAGATTTTAGAAAAAAATACTAAAAGTTAAGGAGCTACTAAAAGCGAAACCCAGAGCTTTCAGCTAGCTTTAATCGAATTGGACTTTAATCGTTTACATTTTTTTATTAATGTGAAAGTCATTTACCTTCCATATTTGAAAAAAGAAACTTGAAACATCATTATTTGAATGTGCTGCAAAAAAATCTTGTTAGAATGTAAAATTGATTCCACCCATAAATAGAATTTTATATTCTTTAATGATAACGCTTTCATATTAATGTAACTTTAATTTCAAATTTTAAAAACCAATTGAATTTTTTTAAAATAGACTAGATAGATTCTAGACAGTTTTCTTTACATTTAAAATTCGAATGCTCTTTTGAAAATAATAGCATAATTAAAAATTTTTAAATATTAAAAATTATCAAATTTTATTCGGTCGTTAATCTTTATTGTTTGATTAAAAATCTAATAAGTGAATTTTAGATCCATAATTTTTATGTCCATTTTCTAGATTCTTAATATGTGTCAGTTTTTAAAAAAAAAAATATAGAATTAGCTAATTAACATTTTTAATGACTGAATTAAATTGACTTCATAAATTGACTTCTTTCCTTAACTTTTTGTTTTTCTTTTACCGTTCTTTGATATTTTAATGAAGGTCTCGATATAGAAGAGTTGACCGATTGAGTGAATCAGGTTTAATTCTTTTTCAAGTTTGAAGAATTGTATTGAGTCACCGCTCATATGGCTGCTTTAGAAACTGGTCAGACCAAATAATTTCAATCTGGATTCATAACTTTTGATAACAATGATCATTCAGGATAAAACACCATAAAACAGAATAAATATTGGATTTTGTTTGAGCATTGAAAAATTATTTAAAATTTTAATAATTATTATTAATTTTTTAAATAATTGTTTTAAAAAAAATCTGCAAGACGTTCTTTTAAAATTTTTAATTTTATATTTTAATCATTTAAAAAAGCAAATACATTTTAGAATTTTTATTTGTAATAGTTTTTTTTTCAATATATTAGTAATTAAACTAATCATTAAGTTTTTAAAATTCAATTAAAATAGTGCAATCTATCGACTTTTTGCCCTTAAAAATATTTTTACAATTTTATTTTAGTTTTTTTTAGTCATTTCTTAAAACTTTATATCTTTGAGATAATATTCAAGTTTAAAATTTTCAAAAAGGGGTCTAAAAAACCCCTCGGGCTTTCTAGCGTTAAGACTATTTAATAAAACTTTAATTTTTTCAATCACAAATTTAATAAAAGTACCACAAATTGAATCAAAAATAAAAAGTTTATTAAGACAATATCTAATTTAAACGCAATAAAATTCATTCAATAAAAATTAACTTAATTAATAGAATTGATACAATAAAAAATTAATGAATTATAAAATAAAAAAATATTTTTTTTTAGCAATTGAACAATTCAATTAAAAATTATTATCATAATAAATTTTTAAAAAACGGACTTAATTATCTTGTTTTTTGTTAATAATTTTTTATGTGTCTGTTTTTTTTTTAATTTTTCTATCCGTTGAATATTTGATCGAAAAATTAATAAAGTAGCAATTTCACAGTGGAGTCGAGTATTCGAGTTATCTGAAGTTCTTTCAGATTAAAAAAATATATAGAAATCAAAATAAATGTTAGATAAAATAAAATAAAAAGAATCAATTTATTCAAAAAAAGTTTTATCAGTAAAAAAATAATACTTAGCCTAGTTCCTAATATTAGCAAAAAAAAATATATTTTTTCTCTTTTCTTTCGTCAAATTTTCAAAAATTAGAAACTGAAACTTATGTTTTCTTTAATATAATTTTAAAATTAAATTTATTTTTTTCAATTAAATTTTATTTCTCTCATTATAATAAACATAACCTTGAAGGAGCGAAAACCCAAATGTTTAATATAAAAACACAGAATAAAAATGCGTAGCAAGCATTGGATCTAGATCGATCTTAATGAATAACTTGAACAGGAATCTTTACTAACAGATTTTCCTTTTTAAATATGCTTTTTATGGGAAGAAAAACTTCAGTTATTGATATTGAAATATTTTTTTTAGGATTATTTGAAAAAATCAAAAAGAAAAACTTTTTTTCTGGACAAAATAAAAAATTTCTGAAATTTTATTTAGTAAAAAAATAATTTAACAAAAAATGAAAAAAAAATTTAAAAAAGAAAAATTAGTTTTTATATTTATAGATTTTAAAAGTTATTTTACAGATGATTTTTAAGACAAATTCTTAGACTTGTAGTATTCTAGCAAAAGGTCATAAAGAACTTGGTTTGAATTTTCTTTTGCCAAATCGAAAGCCGTTGACTGGCCATTCATCATTAGAAATGGATCGGCGTCATTTTGTACAAGTTTAATAGCTATCTCATTAAAATCATTCCATACTGCTAGATGTAACGCAGTTGCATTCATGCATTTAGAATTTTGTTTATTCACGTTTAATTTTATAGATTTTCTACCATCGACCTTATTTGATTCTTTATTCTCAATGGATTCAAGTAGTATTTCAACAAGCTTCAAATTTCCCTTGTTAACAGCTGCATGAAGTGGCGTATTGCCTGATTCGCACTCTTTGTTTATATCAATACAAGGCCACTAAATCACAAATTATAAAATTCAAGAAAAATTGAAAAAAAATTTAAAATTACTCTTTTAACTAGGTAGCTTAGAATCTTGGGCTTTTCATTCATTACAGCCCTAAATATTAGTGTTCGTCCTTGATCATCTTCAAAACAAGGATCATATTTTTTTGTTGATATTAAGTAATGTAAAACATCTGGAAAATCATTTCTTAAATAAAATTAAAATCATTTTTAAATTAAAATTTGTAAACTCACTTGAAAATGGATTGCAAGTAGTAACCGTATTTGTTTTCATTTAATTTATTAATATTCATTTTGGCTGATTTTAATCGTTGATTATTTACAAATGACGAGGAATTAGCTGAGCTGTCGTCACTTTTCAGAGAGCTAACTGATGATAAGGACGAATTAGAAGAAGATTTTGACTTTTCATTCTTGCATGAGAAATTAGTGGCAGACAAACAATTAAGTCGAGTTTTAAAATTGTTCTTGTTATTTTTCTCAGTCAACGCCAAATTTTCTTTTATAGTTTTTTTATAAAATTTTATTATTGACCAACACATGTTAATGAGAGCAAATGATCTAATAGAAAGTAGCCATTGTGCATATTGCTTATTAACCGTACGACATTTTACATCTGAAAGCAACTGTTTGTATTCATTATCACGGTCAGAGCATAAAATGTCCACAAAATCAAGTAACACATAAGGACCTCTAAAACTCAATAACTGTATAGGGTATTCTTTGAAGACTGCCTTCAGTAATTGATTTATACTGTTCATTGAAATTGATTGGCTATCCAAGCCTACTTGAAATGCTTGAATTACTTCCTCATTTATTATGTTGTACTCCATTTCAATTAAGCTTCGACGCTGTTTATCTGTAAACTTAATTTGCTCGTTATTTCCTAGCCAAAAATTACAAAACATAATAAAAGACTCGTGAGGTAAAAGTCTAATGCTTGGTGTTGAAGATAGATCTGAGTTATCTCGATGCCATTTTAGCATTTTTTTGAGCAGGCGATTAGCCCGATTGAGCCACTCGCTGACCACAGATGCATCAATAAATGTAAGTACTTCATCAAAATTTCCATTATAGAAGCGAGAAATTGAACTAGAACAAAAGTCTCCTTCAATTTCCGATTTTTTGTCATCGAGCTCTTTAGCTGGCTCTATCTTGTCAATGCCAGACCTTGTTTTTAGAGGTGGAAGTGGCTTTTTTTGACTTATCGAAAATTGAACCAAAGGAAGAGAGTTTCTGTCCAAAAGTTGATCTCGTTCTCTCAGTATCATACTAGAGCTCGAATTGGTCATCACAGAATTTAAAAGGTACACACCTCGGTTTGACTTAGATTCAGTAGGATCAAGTTGTGAATTTTGAAGAAGAGGATTTTTTAGGAAACTGCTTGTCGATGAGGATTTAAAAATTGGGTTTTTAGCAACTCTGTTTTCTGATTTATTTAATGGCATGGAAGCAATGCTTTTCGTAAAATCGTCTTCTAATTCATTATCAGTGTCATCATGGTAAGTGAGTCGAGATACATTTACTAGATCTCGTAAGTCACGAATAGCTCTCATAATTTAAAATTCAAATTTACAAAATAATAAACACTTTTAAAAATATTTAGAGGATATGTGTTATTTTTTGTCTAAAGGTGGATTTTATTCGAACTCGACTTCAACTCGAATTTGAAAGCCAGTTGCCATAGTAGTTGCCAAAAACATATAGGGAAATCTTAAAATCAAATTTTAAAATAAACTAATTTAATAACTAGATAATATTAAAATTTTTCAATTAAAATAGAAAATTTTATTTAATTTCTAATTTTGTCTTTCTTTTCAGAAAATTTTGAGTTTAAAATTTCTGAAAAATTATTGAATAGAAATTTAAAGCAAATAACGTTTATAATTGACATTATAAACGTTATTTGCTTTAAATAATAAGTTTTTTCTTACTTAGCAACATTAGATGAAAATTTTATGGAATTTTTTTTCAAAATATATTAAAAAAATAAAACTTACAATGTGAACGCTCTCCAAGCAAAATTGAAACAGAATAGCATTAACGGTGATAGACGTCCACTTACACTCGGATAAATATTCAGCAACGATTTTACCAAATAATTAAATGTCATCTAATAAACACGTAGTTTATATTTAAATTATAAGCTTCAAAATAAAAAACTATTGGAAATTAAAAGAAACTTCTTTAAAAATATGCTAATTTCTTCTTAAAAAAGCTGCTTTGTCGTATACAAAGGTACTTTAAAGCTTTAAATGATCTTTAAAAAGGAGGACTTGGTTGGTTACCAAACATAGTAACCAAAATTAAATGATCATCATAATCCTATTTTAAATTTTTAATTTTATTAGCTTGTTTTAGAATGAATACGTGAATACGTCTAGAACATAATATCTACAAATCAACATTTGGCAGTACAAAAAAAGGTTACGCAACAGATTTTAAACATTATACACTAATGATATTAGACGTGTCTTGTTATTTTCATTAATTTCAATTATGAGAAAATTTTAGCTCGCTTATTCTCTTTGATGTTAAATTCTTTTTGAATTATAATTTATTTATCATAAATTAACTAACATTTAGTTGATGAACTACATTTTTAATAAACAATTCTTTATTTTATAATCTCTCAAAAACCCTTTCTAATCATATAAATATAACATTGTCGTTTAATTTAAATAAAAAATTCTTTTATAGGCATCAAAATTTTATTAAACGAAATTAGAAATAGCAAAAGATATACGTCTTTCAATGAATGGTATTGCGTAGTTTTATAAGCTTGTCTAGCCCATATTAAAAAGTTTATTTTGTCAATAGAATTATCAATAAATTGAGTATAAAGTTTTTTAATAATATAAACTTGTTTAACTTAATTTTTAAAGCCAAAAAATTTGTGTCAACCTGCAATAATAATTTTAAGTATTTTTTAAAATAATAAAATTTTATCAATGATATATTTCTGATTAAAAATATGATAAAAGACTTCGAATGAAAAAAATATTTATACATATTGTAAAATTTTTCAAAAAATTTTGGAAAAAATTTTCGATTTTATTTCTTTAAATTTATTTTAATTAAATTAAAATTTTTATTTTCATTTAAAAAGATAAACTGATACCTATTTAAAAAAATAATTGAATATAAATATAATATGCTTAATTGACACTAAATTTATTTAAAATTCTAGATATTGGAATCAAATATTTGATATTTAATAAAATATAATAAATTTTAAAAGATAGACTGCAATTTCCATTGGCAATCTAATCAATGATTTGATTAAATATCATTTTCAGTAAATTTTTTTTGAAGTTAGAATAATTTTATTTAGACTTATTATTAAAATCAATTTAAATTATTTCGTTTTTAATTTGCGTGAAAAAAAATATTCAAGCTTTTAATATATTTCATTTTCATTTAGAAAAAAAGATTTATATTTATTTCTTTTGTTTAATAAAAAAATTGAATTATAATTAATTAAATTCCCTTTGAAAAAAATGTCCATATTATTTTAAAATTCTTTTAAGATAAAATCATAATTTTATTTTTCGAAATTTCTTTTATCGTCATATTTACTAATTATCATCATCTTATTTTTAGTTTAAGATAAAGCCAATATTGAATAAATATAATAATGAGTAAATTTAATGATTCAAACATTTGATACCTATTGGCAATTTTGAAATTTTGATTATGACTAAAAAATTCAATAAGTGTCTTAAACATAATAATTCGGATTAACATCAAATCGAAAAATTCAATCTTAATTTTTTACTCTTTGATTAAAATGGTTTTGATTTTTTTGGAGTCAATTTTAAGGAGTAACTAAGCATGCAATTTAAAAAAATTAATCGGTTTTAACGATCACTTTCAAAAATGATGAACGCAAAGTATATTAAATTTCATGCCATCATATAATTTAATTTACACAATATCAATCTGAAACAAGAAAACTAACTATATTTCCTTCAAAATGCTTTTTTATTTCTTTCTTTAAAAAATTTTTTTTAAACTTTTATTAAATCCGTCAAATTTTAATTTAAAAACAAAATAATTTGTTTGACTTTATTTCACTTAGATACAATTGTATGTTTAGACATAATTAAAAAAGAATATGCATTAAAATTATTAAACTTTAAATAAGCTAATTATTTTTTTCTGTCAAAGCTTGATAATATTTTTTAGTTACTTTCTTTAGATAAAATTTAGCTAAAGGACAATTTTTGAAAATTTCATGATAAAATGCTTTTTTCTACTATTTAATCAAATCATGATTTGAATTCCAATTAAAAGAATCAAAATTAAGAAGACTGCTTAGTTTTGCGATTTAAATATTTAGATATGTTATTATTTCATGACACATTTGAAAAATTGAGATCACATCTCATAGGTTCTCTTTTTGAAAAAATAAAAAAATCAAAACAATTGGTTTACTTAAGTAAAAAATAATATTAAGATCAGTAAAATCCATTTTAATATTTAACTAAACTAAATAAATAAATAAAGACATAAATTTGATTTCATAAGCTTGATAAGTCACGTCCTTTTTTATCTCTTTAGATATTAAAATAATTTTAATTTCATCTAATCTATATATGTAATGATACAGCCGTATAAAATATCATAGAAAAATATAAAAAAATAAATAAATCGTTTTTTTTTTCAATTTTAATTTAATCAATTTGCGAATTTTAAGAAAATAAAAATTCTTGTAGAAGACGTATAAATTAATTTTTATGATTTATTTTAATTGTTCAAAAAAAAATTTACAAAAAATTAATATTTTGTGGTTTTCTTAGTTATATGAATTAGAAATAATTTAAAAAATTTTAAAATTGAATTTAAATTTTCAGTCTAAAATGGAGTCTTGTATCGGAAGGTCAAAACCCTATATTATTTCAATACCTATTGGGTTACTGAACGTATGCTCTTGTGAAAAGGGGTTACATAGTATAAAATTTAAGTATTTTGAAGAAAATTTCAATCATGAAGTAAAAATTCTAGATGATGAGAATCCTACCGTTCCTTTGCTAGAACTAGAAAAATATTTGAAAGAATATTTTTCGAAATTACCTTTAAATAGCTTAAACGAGTATATATGCTGGTCAAAAGTGTGTAGACCAGGTTCGTTTAGTGAAAATGTTTTAAGAAAGTTAATTAAAACTAAATTTAGCGAAATAATTACGTACAAAAGTTTAGCAATTTTGTCGGGCAATAAAAATTCACAACGAGCAGTTGGTAGTGTGATGAGAAAAAATGCTATCTGCATTGTTATTCCATGTCATCGGGTAATAAATTCAAATAATAAGATAGGCAATTATAATGGTGGAGTGGAAATTAAAAAATGGTTATTAGAATTCGAGGCACTTAAATAAATAGAAATGACTTTATTAAAAACAAATATTTGTAAAATTTTAAGAAATTTTTGAGTTTTTTCTTGAGTAAAATAAATTTTATTAGTTATTTTGATTCTATAAATTCAACATCATCAAAATATTCTTCTTTTAATTGATACATTTCAAGCTCATCGACGATTTGGTTTTCATCTTGATCAAGGTTTCCTGATAGACGACTGGGAACAGTTATCGATAGTGAACGTTTGGATTCTGAATTTGGAGCACTATTAATCGATGGCTTAGCAATAAAATATTAATCACAAAGCTATTTTATTTTTATATTCAAATATTTACTAAAACTTTTTTATTGGATATTCTAGCATCATTTGTTTGCGGAAACTGTTGCTGAAAGCTAGGAGCCTGATTCATCTTAGAATAACATTAAAAAATTTAAATTTAAATTTTTTCAAATATTTACAGTATAAGCCACTGACGCATAAGCCAAATGAGTTGATTGTTTTTGTAGGCTCTGTCTTATGTACATTTCATGCTTAATAGCATGTAAGCTATCATTCAAAATAAAAGTATAAAGTTAGCATTTGGGATTTATTCAAATAATTAAATTATACCTATCCTTGAGTATATCAAATTTTTTTTCCCATGTCTCATTGTTACGATGTATCTCTCGTTTAAGACGATTTATTTCAGATTTCAGATTATTTTCATTTGTCTTTAATTTCGTTATTAATTCGTTGTCTCTATTCGCAGCAGTTTTGACAAAAGAAAGTTCTTTTTCCCTTTCTTTCTGCATTGACTCAGCTATGGATTGTTGTTCTCGACGTAAAGCTTCTTCTTCCATTTTTTTGTTTTTTTTTATTTTTTCTAACTCTTTTACTTTTTCAAGTCTCTCCTTATCCAAAGCTTCTTGTTGTTGTTTTAACATCTGCTGGTATTCTTCTTCTTGTCTTTTTCGTTCTTGCAGTAGCTCCTTTTCTTGTTGCTTTTGCAGCATTTGTTGCTGCTTTAATTCCTGTTTAGCAGCATTCATTATTTGCTCATTAGATTCTTTCATTTTTTCATTAAATTTTGTTTCCATTGCCAGCTTTTGTTTTTCAAATTCCTTTTTCATTTTGTTTTTTTCCTGTTCGGATTTTGCTTTGAAATCATGTAATTCTTTGCTAATCTTTATTGAGAAAAAAAATTGTTTCTTAATCAACTATGATTAGTTTAGTTTTACTTCTTCATATTGGATTTTATCTCTTTCAATTTGCATCTGAAAGTTTATTATATCCGAGTCTAGAAATTTAAGTGTCAAAAACTTAGAATTATATCTGAGTAAAAAATTACTCAATCTTTCTGTTTCTTCTTCTTTAATGTTTAGGGCTTCCTCCAAGCGTTGAATCCTTTTTTGCTGAATAGCATTATTCTCTTTGAAGCTGCTTCTTTCTGCTTCTAATTCCTCATTTTTTTGATCATTTTCTATCTTGAATAAAAAACAACTTTCAATTAATAAAAAATAAAATATTTTAAAGCGCATTTCAATCCCAAGCTGCAATCGTCATTTCGGGTATTATAGTTTTTAAATTCAATTTTTATGAGATGTTTTTATTTAATATTTTATTCTTAAGGAGCTTTAGTTCGGTACAGATAAATAAATAAATAAAAAAATATGAGATTTGTCAATTAGATAAATTATATTTTGAAAGTTGATATTTTTTTTTATTAATACGATAAATAAGATAAAGGCTGAAATAAAATTTAATTTCCTTCGATTAAATCACGATTGACTTTTTTCTATTTTTTTATGTCAAGATTAAATTTCCAAATTAATTGATATTTTTTTATTATAATAATCGAAGAAACACTTAACTTTTATAATTATTATAACAAAATCAATTCAAATAAGTTAATCTGATCATTTAATTAGTTTAAATGTTGTGGTAAATAATTAACTTCAAAATGCGTTAGTGATTTTTTATCATCTGCGATCAAAATCTGAAATTACATAATTTTTTATAGAAATAAAAATTTAAAATCAAATTATTAGAATTTAATTAGGCTTCATTTAATTGATTCATAAGAATTAATTGCTATAAATCCTTTACTAAAACTAATGAGATTTATTTAAATTAACCTTTGTTTAAGAGATAATATTTAAACTAAAGAAAAACATTTCTATTATAAAGTAAAATTTATCTTTAATAAAGTATTCCATTTTTTTTAAAGAAAAAAAACTCTCAAATAAAGTGAAACTATTTTTTCATAAAGAAAATTCTGCTCTCATAAAGAAAAGTATTTTATTCTAAAGTAAAATAATTGTAATATTGTAATATAGCCAAAAAAATCTAAAATAAAGTAATTTCGGCAAAGTAAAATTTTTGCTCAATTTTCAATTTGCTCTTTTTGCTCAAAAAATTTAAATGCGCAATTTTATTGCATTGCATATTTGCAATTTTTTTTAAATTGAATTTGAAAGTTTTAAGAGTTAAAAAAGTGTGTATAGTGCAATGCAATGAAATTGCGCATTTAAATTTTTGAGCAAAAAGAGCAAATTGAAAATTGAGCAAAATTTTTACGTAATTTCATACAATTCTAAAGTTTCACTAAAAATGGACGAAAACAAATGGACTATATTAGAAGAAGAAATGAGTATACAAGAGTTAAAAACATATAGCATATAGCTTTGTGACATATAGCTTACCAAAGTCACTTGCTTATCAAACAAATCGTGATACATATTGAGGTTACTGTTTTAACAATGAACTGTAAAGGCATAAAGCAAAGCAGCAGTTGCGTAAATGTGACGCCGATGTTAATTGTACAGTAAAATATTTATGAAGGTTGTAATATGGTTGTCAAAATGGCAACAGACCTTAGTATAGCTCAAAAAAATTTTGATCTGACTATAAAAAGAGATAATGTACTGATCACCGAGTCAGATAACCTTACATTGTTGGATTTTAATATAATAGACAATAATTCGGCTTATCGTGTATATGATAACACAAACAAGTATTTTATTTCATTAAGGCCAAAGTATTGCAGTTATGTTTATTATCTTGAGCATGAGATTTGTAAGCATTTTATAGCTTTAAGTCGACTGACTTATACTCCATTGGAAGATGATGTTAGAGAATTTGGATGTTAGTTGATGATGTTAGTGGAAGACCACCGAAATCCAACAATGGAGCATTATCAAAAAAATAATTTATTGACTATTTAAATTAGATAAATTTTACTTTAGATAGGATTTATTTTACTTTAGAAAAGAATAATTTACTTTAATGAAAAACTGTTTCCTTAATTTAAGATTAATTTTACTTTAACTTTATTATATTTGTCTCTATTTAAAAAATAAACTATTTAATTTCGTAATTTTTTACTTTAAATAAGAAATGTTTTTCTTTAGTTTAAATAGTAAGAATATATTTTCATTATATAGTTAGATTAAGATATTATATTTATTTTTCTTATTTGTTTTTTTAGTGATTTTTTTGAAACTTTTAAAATTTGTATAAAGCTGATTTTATTAGCATTATTTTTAATCAGTAAAAATTCAGCTATTTGTGAAAAAATAAATAGCATTGTAATAAGCCTTTAAAAATGTGAAAAATTTTCTAAAAAATTAAAGATTTTACCGGCTCTTTAATCTACGAGATGATTAAATATTTTCAATAATTTATTTTTATATTTTTTCTTCTTACTTGGGCTTTTTCAGCGCTTTCTCTGAACTGATCATTTAAATTTTTGATTGTTATATCTTGTTCGGCAACTTTTCGCTGTAATTCTTTTATATTTTCGTTCGAGTTGGAACTTAGGCTCTTTTTTTTCAATCTTTCATTTAATTTTTCAGTTTCGGTCACAAAATACTGTTTCTGGTCCTGATGAGAAAAATAATTATAATTATAAGCAAATCTCAACCTATAATTACGTCAGATAATTTTTGGAAATAGGAAATCGCATTAGCTAATTTAGTTTTATAAGCATGTCTAATTCGCTCTAAAATCTAAAAACAATTAAAATTTTTAGATGAAATTAAAATTATGTTCAAATTACTTGTTCCTGATTTGACAGTAATTCTGATATTTTAGAGTTAATAGCGGTGTAGCTTGAAGAATTAAATTTTAAAACAATATTTTTGTTTAGACAAAAATTTAATTACATTTCAATGCTTTTATTGTTGAGCTCTTGATTAAACTGATTATCGGATGAATTTTTAGCAAACTTAAGATCGGCTTTAACTCGGTTTATTTCCTAAAAAATTTAAACTTTATCCAGGAAAAATTTTATTTATATTATCAATAAAACAACTTGGCAAAGATACTCAAGATTTTCAGTGGCATTTTTCAAAACTATTATTTCAGATTGATCTGTTTGAGTACATCTGTCAGTCGAATAAAACCCAACTTTTAGTTGATCGCTTATACTTGGTCTAGTCAAGTTAATTAGAATTTATTTTATTTAAATAGCATTAGCACTCACAAGTAGGTTTCAAAGTTTTTCGAGTTCAAACTAGTCAAGGTATTTTCAGTAATTATTTCCTGACTGCCTGGTATTTTCGATCTACTTATAAGCTGAGACAAGGCCCCAGTCATTAATCTAATCTGCGAATCACTTGCCTTGTCAACCTGACTCGAGGAAAAGAATTGGGATGATTTTGCTAAGCTATTAGATAACATTGGTTCAATATTTTATGCCATTTTTAACAATATGTACCATTCAATTTGTAGAAAAACAAAGAAAAAACATTCCCATAACAACGTAAACTTTAATTCTTTTTTGTTTATAACTAGACCAATTTTTTTTCTTACTTAAATTTTAAAACTAAAATGAATTAATTTTCAATAATTTTACAAATTGATAAGTTTACTTATTAGTCTTAATAGATAATTAAATAAAATAAAAATTTTTTAGGTAAATATATTTAGTCAATGAGCAAATTTTCAAAATTATTATAATAAATAAAAAAAATTTTTCAATTTGATCTCGATTATTTAGAGAATAAAATAATTTTATTGATTAGAACATAATATTTTCCGTTAAAATCCGATTTAGAATAAAAAAAGAGATTATAAAGATAAAAAAATTCTTTTGATTACTAGTTATAGTCCTAATGGTTAAACGCTACTATGGATATCAATGTTTAGTCTTATCTAGGTATTTAATTTATCTACTATAAGGCTTGAGCAGTCTTTGTTTTTTTGCTTGTTATTATTCCAATTAACACTAAAAGGACAGGCTATTTTTAATAAAAACTTTATTTAAATGTTACATTAGTTCCATAAAAGTCTGTAACATGAAAAGCAGAATATTTAAAAGGCTGTTATCAAAGCTATAAAAAAATATTAAAACATGTAAATATGATTAATCGTTAACTAAAAAATTAAATTTAATTTTTTGTAAAAGGGCCAAATTGACACCGCCGGTCCAATTGTTACATTTAAAGTTGTTGATTTTTTTTCAAATTCATCATAAGTTTTTAGCACAGTGATCTTTTTAGATGATAAACTTGGAGAGAAAAATCTCTTAATAGATATTTTTAGCATTTTGTTTACATTTTTATTTTATTTTATAATATCCTAGCTTTTGAAAACCTTATTATTATTGTTTGCTTTAGAAAATTGGATTTATTTCAAATCTTTTATTAGTTCTTCAAAGATGTTTCCTTTATTAATGAGTATTGTCATTCGACTTAGAATTTGAAGTAAATTAAAAAAACTAATTTGAATTTAATTTTTTATTTTATTTTATTTATTTTTTGTTCTCGAATTAAAGCTCGATTCTTTTGTATCTTTTTTTCATTATATCAAATTTATTTTTCTCCAGATTCTTTGATGAATAAAAGACACAGTATACATTCTAATTTGATTTTTTTTCTGTAACTTGCTGATATACGACTTTTTTTGATCAATTAACTTATTAATTCAGATTTGTTTCGATCTGTTATTTGATGAAAAATAAATAATCACTGAGATATTTTAAATTAAAGCTCTAAGTATTTATATTAAAATAAAATACCTTAATTACTAAAAAAATATTTAAAAATACCTAAATTGTTAGTAATTAGTATTGAATTTAAATTTATTCAAATAGGTTTGTTCCGAAAGCAAATTTTAAATTTGATTTCTTAAATTTCGTGATCATTCATTAAATATTATTTTAAAAAATAAATGGGTAAAAAGCACTTTTTCCACTACAATTCTGCTTGATCGAAGAGAAAAAAACATTCTTTTATGAAAAGCTTATTGAGAGTCTATCTGATATTGTGTTCACATTTTCCAGAACCAAAGATTTGAATTAAGTAATTAATCCTCTAATTAAAAAAACTCTGAAACGGAAAATTTTATTTTATCATGAATAAAAATCAATTCAGTTGATTTTCAATTTAAATGCATAGGAATTCGTGGAAGGAAGTCGCTTGAGGTTTAAGGAATGTTTTTAGACTAATTTATTAGCGATTATTTAATTAATTAATTTTATATAATTTAAAACTTAATATTATTTAAATCTGAATAAGACTCTTCATTACTTAAATAAAAACCTTCTACTTGGCTTCCAAGACTAGGAAATCGTTCAAAAGAAATTTTCAAAATTAAATTAATTTGCCTTAAAATTGCGTTTGTTATCTTAATTTTAATTGTTTTTTGTTAAAGAGATTTTAGATTTAAATAAGTAAATTTCGCCTAAAATAAGATACCAAATGAGCCTAGCGTTAATTGGATTTCATGGCTGAAATGTCAGATTTGAATTAGGGTTAAATTAATCCAATTGAGCAATTTCATCATAAATAACTACCTTCGATTAAATAACGGCACAGTTGCAAAAAATAATTTGGAAAACATTTTGTAGCTTTACTATTTTTTTTAACTCAAAAGAAAATCACAAATTTAAATTTGTTTTTTCTTTAAGTTTTTCTTAACAAAAATTTTTTATTGATGTGTGTCAATTTTGAAATCATTTGACTTTTTAAGAATGCATTATCCACCAATTTATTATCATCAAGCTGTCTTTGGCAATTTGCCTACAGAAATCAATATTAAATAATACAAAATGTCAAGATAGTAAAAATCAGCAACTAGGATGACACTTTAAGGATTTAATACAAAACTTTATATTTCAAAACTACCACTTTTAACTTAAGTGATTATTTCATTGAATGTCTTTCATATAAAGACTTAAATTTAAATCTTAAAAATACTTATTCAATGACAAAATCAATTATCTGCTAATACCAAAAAAAATCGTTGAATTAATATTAGGAGTTAAATTATGCATCGAAAAAAGTGGGTGTTGATAATAAAGATAATCATTCAAGCCAGGAAGTTTTTTGTTCATTTTCTTGATTAAAATCTATTAAATTTTGAATAGAAAGTGAATATTAATCGAATTAAATCATGCAAGCCTTTGAGAAGGGAATTGTTTACTATTGTTCTTGTTACTTAAAATTAGAAAATTAATTAGAAAAAGTTTTTTTTGAATATTTTTTTAGATTTATATTGACAAAATTACACGATTATTATTGCACAAAATTGGGAAGGAAGAAATTGTATTTTTTTCAGATAAATAAAATCAAAGATGAATTTTAATTCAAGCAACCCGAGTAATAACTATTCAGATAGTTACGATCCAAATATTCGATATAAACTCTACATTATTGTTCCAATCATATGGTCACTTATCATTTTTTTTGGTATAATTGGTAAATTTTAACTTTTATATATTTAAACTTTATCTAATGGATAAATTGGCAAAATAATATTTTTCTTTTGGAAATATTTTGCATTATTATTATAGATAGTTAAAATTTTTATTTGTATTTTGTCATTTTAATCTTAAAAGTTCAATAAAAGGATATTTTTTATTATGAGATTTTTAGGGCTATAATTTGATTTTTGTTTAAGGAAATGGTCTTATTGTATATGTTATACTCAAGAGACGTCTGTATAAAAATTCCTGTACAAATTGTTATATTATAAATGTATCAATTGCTGATTTATGTTTTACAATTGCTTGTGTGCCAGTAACTATGACAGCATATGTTTATAACGAATGGAAGTTTGGAGCGTTTATGTGTCATTTTCAAAATTTAATTATGTTTGTAAGCTAATTTTTTTATAAAAAAGATAATTAGCCAGAAAAGAAAATTTTAGTTACTAGTCATTCATTTTAATTCCAAAACAAAATCAAAACAAAATTTATACTTTTATTTTTTAAACTTAAAAAATTTTTTAATTAAAAAAATGATTTTGTTAATATTGACAAAATTTGGGAGAAATTTAATCATTAAAAAAGTAGAAAAAAATTTCAAAAACAGAAAAAGAGAAATTAAAATTTGTGATTAAAAAATTTCTTTAAAATTCAAACAGATGAATTTTTGTTTGAAATTCTAAAAAAATATAAAATATAAAGTCTGAATTAAAAAAATCAATTGAACATGTTCAAGTATAAAAAAAATTCTATTTCAAAGAATATTTATGAAAAGGCAATTTCCAAATTATAAAAAAATTCATGATACTCTATATCAATTAATTTTATGTTGTAGCCGTAGCATACCAGAACACCGATTCGGCTGCGACATAAAATCAATTGAAATGCGATTTCTATAAAGGAATATTTCGTCTAAAGTTTACATCCTTTTTTTTTAAAAAAATTTTAAAAAGAATTTTTAAGTCTTCTGTACAAGCAACTTGTCTCACTTTGACAGCAATGACAGTTGACCGATACTTAGCAGTTTTGTATCCGTTTAAATCAATTGAATATAGGACAACAAAGCTAGCATTTGCAATTAATATTATAATATGGGTAGCATCTCTTTCGCTCAACATTCCATATTTTATTTACTACAATCAAGTCAAGCACTCGAATGTTACTTATTGCATCAGTAAATTTCCCGAGAAAGAAATTGAAATCGGCCTCACTTTATATACAGTTCTAATTTCTTATGTTTTACCATTAATGACAATAATATTTTGTTACATGCGTATGATCATAAAAATATACGGCAATTCAAACGATCAAAGGCTAGTTGAACAATCGAAAAACTTTTCTGGAGGACAGGAGCAAAACTCAAAATCAAATAGAAGAAAAGAAAAAAATAAAAAAAAACTTGATCAAAATAGTTCAGAAAAAACAGAATGTTTTGTTCAAGACGAAATCTCAGATAATGAATCGATTAACTTTGATTCTAGGAAAAAAGAATCATTCAATTCTAAGAAATCGTTTATAAAAATGAACAAATTATTGTTTAAAGAAGAAAAAAAAAACTTTCTATACCAATCAAACAGAACAAAATTTAATAACGCTACTCATAATAACTCAGCATTGGCAATAAAAAAACAAAAGTTTAAAATTCTTTTATTGATTGCTACAGTATCTTTTACTTTTGCTCTCACATGGCTACCAGCACATGTTATCCAAATTTGGAAAGTTGTATTTAATTCTTCATTTCCATACAATGATGCCATGTATATCATAAAAGTTGTATCGCATACTCTAACATATTCGAACAGTTTGTTAAATCCTTTTATTTACGTATTTATTGGAGCAAAATTTCGAAGTCATATCTATTCAGAATTCAACGAGTTGTATCAAATTTATTGTTTGAAACAAAAAAAGATAAGTAATAAAACTTCACTTTCGAGAATGTCGTCAGCTGGTTCTAGCATGACAGTTGTAAACAGGAACAGACTAGATAAATATTCAACGGTTTGTGTAATTTCAAATAATAACTTAAATAAAATCAATTCAAAACGCTTGTGAATATTTTTTTGTATAAATAAAATTTAATTTATCAACTTATATTTAACATATAATAATTAATTTTTTTATCAAAAACATTAAACTAATTTATTTATTTTCTTGATGAATTAAACAAAAATTTACAAGTGTTGGCGAATGTAAAAACATAATTTTTTATTAAATATAGAAAAAATGTCTTTAAAACTTTAAATTTTATTATAAAAAAGTTCTTTTTTAAAATAACACAAGCTGAGTACTATCCGAGTAAATTTGAAAAGAATTTTTCAGTCCTAAGATAATATCCTTTATTTGAGTATAATTCTTTAGGTTTTTAGATACGAGGCCAAATTTTTTAATCTTAGCCTAAAAAATTAAATATATTATTCAAAAATGAATCAAAACTAGATCATAAAAATTGTATATAAATTGATACAGAAATTTTGTTTTCAATTTTTTTTCCTCAATTCAACGTGATTATATTTTTTGATCCAAAAAAAGCATATTCATAAAGTCTTGGACAATAAAGTTTATTAAATCCAGTTAAAATTTTTGGATTATTAGATGCTAAAATATAATTAATTAGTAAAAAATCTAAATAGAAATAAAGATTCTTTATCTAAGTGAAATTTTATTTTTCAATTGTATTAATTTGAAATGGTAAACCTAGGTTAATCCTCTTATGCTCAAAATATTAAAGGGATTATTAAAATTCGGCATGGTTTAATTAACATAACGAAGAATGTTCTTCTTTTATTCAGGCTTTAGAAAATAAAAAATAAAATATTATAAATAAACGAGATATAAAGTCTTATGAAAGTTCAATATCGGCCCATCTTCTGGTGATCGCTCCTTAAGCAGCTTAAAATTGTCTAAGCAAAGTTTTAAAACTGCAAAAATTATTTGTTAAACTTATTTTGATTTTATTTTAGCATCTGTTTATTTTTCTCTTTCTGATTTTTTAATATTTAAAACCCAAATATGTGAAAAAAAAGTAAAATGTTTATACATATACTTACGATATCTAAATAGAGTACTTTTAAAATTGTCTTTATTTATATTTATAAATAAATTTTTACAACTTATAGAATAAAATTAATATAAAAAACATCATATTAAAAAAATATTTAAAATAAAAAAAATATTCAAATTCAATGAATCTATATATTTAAAATTTAAAAAATCAAAAATTTAAAATAAATATGTTTGAATACAAACAATTCCGATATATGTTGTATATAATATAAAATAAATATTTTGATAATCAGTAAAGCAAAAATTAGATTGTTTAAAATTCTATTAACTAAAGAATAAATTTTTAAATTAAATAATCTTCTATAATAAAAAGATTAATTGGAGCCAAATTAAGTTAGAATCATATTTTTTTAACGATTATTTTTCAAATAAAACAAAACTCGATTTTTCGTTTTTCAATTTTTGTCGAAAAAATAAAAATTCTAGGAAAAAAAAATCCCGGATTTGAATTTTTGGGCCTCAATGAAACGTGCTTATGGGCTTTTTTTATATATCATTTAAAAGAAATATGGTGGTGTGCATTTTTTCTTTGTTTTTAAATGATTTTAAAATTGAAGCATGATAAAGCCAATAGAGCAGTCTTAAAAAGCATCAAATTCTCTAAATTCGAGCATGTGCTTTTTATCAAATCAGTATAAGATATTGTCTAATAGTTTCTAAAAAAATTCAAATAAAAGAGCTCTTTATTCAATTACCTACAAAAAAGGACAAAAAACAATAAACAAATCAGAGACTAACTGTACTACTTTCACAACTGCTGGATATCGGACAAACTATGCCCAAAAATACTCTACCAAACTTTTTCTTGACAGTCTAAGAATACCACTCGAATTTTTTCCAACTTTTAATCGGAATTAAACTAGATCCCAAACTCAACTTCAAATAACATATGACCAAAATCACGAAAAAACAAGGTACAAAAGTTAACCCGATCAAAAAAAATAAATAATCTGAAATTCAGAAACCAAGTCAAAATCTGCAAATAGTCTTAATGATTAGATCCATTTTCGATTATTGTAACGTAATTGCCAACAGTGGCACTGAACGAATTAGCGATGACCTACAAAAGTCAAAATAATGTACTCAGAAGAGTCAAAAAATTTCCTCTCAAAACATCAATCAAATCAATACAAAAATAATAAAATGTGACAAAATTTGATTAAATTGTGATTAAATTTGATTGATGTTTTGAGAGGAAATTTTTTGACTCTTCTGAGTACATTATTTTAAATTTTTGGTTAATCATTCCTTTATGTTCTGAAGATTAGAAATTAAAAATTAATTTATATCAACAAATATTGTTTCGATTAATATTTTATTATTTAGCTTGTTTTTATTTTAAATAGCCCTACCAAAAAATATTATCTTTTTACTACAAATATCATAAATATTATTAAAATAATCAAAATTCATGTTCATGTGATTTCTTTTTTTAAATTAAAATCACATGATCAAAATTTCTTGAAATTATAAATGCAATTATTAATTTAATTTTCAAATAATTCTGAATTACACATAAAGCAATTATGTTCGCTGCGAAAATATATTTTTCTTTGATATTTATAGGGATATTTAGCAGTGGCTTTGGAAAATTATCCAAATATGTACAAGAACCATGCTATTTAAGATCGGAAACTCCAGAACTTGGTGTAAAGTAAAAAAAGACTATAATTTTTTATAACAAATCTCAAATCTTGTTTAGAACATATCCTCGTCCTCATGAATATTTGAACATGAATGATATACCTGCGAATTGGGACTGGCGAAGCGTAAATGGAAGAAACTACTTGTCAACTACCAGAAATCAGCATATTCCTCAATACTGTGGTTCTTGTTGGGCACATGGAACTACTAGCGCTTTGGCCGACAGAATCAATATAAAGCGAAAAGCAGCCTGGCCAATGGCTTACTTATCTGTACAAAATGTAATTGATTGTGGAAATGCAGGAACTTGTCATGGTGGAAATATGATTCCAGTCTATAAGTACGCACATCAAAAAGGCATACCTGATGAGACCTGTAATAACTATCAGGCTAAAGACCAAGCCTGTAATCCGTTCAATGAATGCTATACATGTTTAAGTTTCAATGAATGTCACGAACTAAAAAATTATACAAGATGGAAAGTTGGTGACTATGGAAGTGTTTCAGGTAGAGAAAAAATGAAAGCTGAAATTTACGCTAATGGGCCTATTGCATGTGGCATAATGGCCACCTCAAAGCTTGATGACTACAGAGGAGGAATTTTTTCAGAGTATCATACTTTTCCCTCTGTAAGATTTCAAATAATTGAAAAAGTTAACTCATAAAATTAAAAATTTTAAAAAGATTAATCATATTGTGTCAGTAATTGGTTGGGGTATTGACAATGAAACAAAAATTGAATACTGGATTGGACGCAATAGCTGGGGTCAACCATGGGTAAACAAAAATTTTTCTTTTGTTTCCTTTAAAATTATTTAATTATAAAAGGGTGAACAAGGATTTTTTCGAATTGTAACCAGTGCCTATAAAAATGGTGGTAATAGATATAATTTAGCAATTGAAGAAGATTGTGCTTATGCTGATCCAATTGCATAAATTGATTTAAAAATCATAAAAATTACTTTTTTATTATAATGTTAAATTTTGAAAGCAAAAACTATTTAATTAATTAAAAATAAATTGAAATCTATTTATTAATTATTATGTGAATTTTTGAGAAAATTTATTTGAATTTATAGATAAAAAAATTAAATTTTATTTTGAAAAATATGAACCATCGACAGTTCATTTTTTTAATTTTTTTCCTACTAAAAGACAGATTTTTTGCGAAATTAATTTTTTAATATAATTTAAAAAATTACAGAAAATATAAAATATATTTAAAATCTAAAATATTTTGAATCTACAATAGTAATTTGTAAACAAAAAAAAAACATTTGGACTGATAAATTTGTATTGAGTACATTTTAGTACAGAAAAATAAATGAAGTTTTAAGTTGCCAATTTACAAATATTAAGAAATTTTAATTTCTAGTCAATTAACTTCCGTCAGATTCTGAAGATACTAGCCTCATTTCTTTAAACAAAAATTGGAGTATTTTCCTATTAGTCGAATTATGCTATAAATAATAATTACTTAAGTTTTAACCTCAAAAATACTAAAAATTTGTATACTACGATTAATTGATTGAGTCTGTATCGATAAAAGAAAAGAAAAAGAAAGGAAAAATAGAAAATAAACATGTCATGTATATCAGACATTTTATATATTTTTGGTGTTATTTTTTGATCAGAAGATTTGAATTTTTATCTTAAGTTATATTTTTTGCTAAATGAAAAATAAAAAACGCAAATTTGAAATCACAAATAAGTCAAATTTTTTTTCATATGATTAGAAATTTTAATTTTAACTAGATTAAATAATCACATGATTTAATAACTTTATTTAAATATTTCAATTTTTGTCTAACAATATATATTTAAATATTTTGCTTAATCAAAATGTTATTCGGGTCAGCTGTAATCTTATTTCAGCTCTTATCTTTGATTTCATGTGGAGTTCTAAGATTTAACAGAGAACCTTGTTATATAAAGAGTAAAACTCCTCATCCAGGAGTAAAGTAAAAATAAACAGTATATTATATTTGCTCGATTTTTGATTTTTTTAAAAGAAATTATCCGAGACCCCATGAATATTTGAAGATTGAAGAATTGCCTCTAAATTGGGACTGGAGAAATATTGATGGAATTAACTACTTGTCAACTACCAGAAATCAGCATATTCCTCAATACTGTGGTTCTTGTTGGGCACATGGAACTACTAGCGCTTTGGCCGACAGAATCAATATCAAAAGAAATGCATCATGGCCTTCAGCATATCTATCAGTACAAAATGTAATTGATTGTGGAAATGCAGGAACTTGTCATGGAGGTGACATGGTTCCAGTCTTCAAATACGCCCATGATAAAGGAATTCCAGATGAGACCTGCAATAACTATCAAGCTATTGATCAAGAATGGTAGATATTTAATTTTAAAAAAATTAACTATTAATAACTTATTAATTAATTAGTAATCCATACAATGAATGCTATACTTGTTTAACATTTAATCAATGCCATCAAGTTGATAGCTATACTCGTTGGAAAGTAGGAGATTATGGATTTATTGCCGGTAGAGATAAAATGAAAGCAGAAATATTTGCCAATGGTCCAATTGCTTGTGCTTTAATGGCAACTCCAAAATTCGAAAATTATACTGGTGGAATTTACTCCGAATATTTTGATTCACCAGAAGTATTTAGATACATAGAATAAATCAATTTTCTGAAATTTTACCTTAAATTAAGATAAATCATGCAATTTCAGTTACTGGATGGGGTTTTGATAACAAAACTCAAACTGAATATTGGATTGGAAGAAACAGGTACTAAAATTTATTCATATTTTGCTGATTTTCTAGTTCTAATTTTTTATATTTAAGTTGGGGCCAACCTTGGGTAATTTAGAAAGGGATTCAAGATTATTTTTTAATATGTTTTTTATTTTAAGGGAGAACAAGGATTTTTTAAAATTGTTACTAGTACATACAAAAATGGTGGAGATAAATATAATTTAGGTATTGAAACTGATTGTGCATATGGAGATCCTATTTTTTAGAGTTAAAAATGCAATTGATTTGATTAATTTTATAATTTTTTATCTAAAAATTTTCGTTTAATAAATTAACTGATTTCAAAACTTTAATATTTAAAAATATTTTTAAACTTATTATCATATATTTGCATATTTTGATTTATCTTAGCAATGGTTATTTTTTCAATTACCCCTTACAAAAAAGTGCCTTCCAAAATCATGCCCTTATTGAAGTAATCTAAAACTTGGCTACCAGAAATTTTAATTAAAAAATATATAAAATTATATAGATCTGATCTACATAATCTTTAGTCAGATTTTTAAACACTTTTGTGTTTAACCTTAATACTATATACTAACAATTGATACATTTCAATTTCTCTAAACAAGTAATGATCGTTCTGAAAAATCGTAAATGAAGCAGATTTTCAAGTTTTATTTTATTTAAAAAATAGCTTAGTAAATGAAAAAAAAGTTTTTCTATGACAGTTCTAAATGGCGGCGCGTTTGTTTGAGTCATCATGATTGGAATATTATTAAAATATATATTACCGTATTTCTTCAAATAGAAGAAACTTGCTACTATTTCAGTCAAAAATCATTTGAGTTATTTTTTTTACCAAAAATGTGTCTCATTTAAAAGAAAATTTACGAATTAGTCTCATGTAAAACATACATTTTCTTGTTTCCAATAGAAGAAAAAAATAGCGATAAATTTCTTGGAGTGAAAATTTTTCGAATAGAAGAAATCCTTTGATGGCCGAACTTTCTTATAATTGATGAAATACGGTTTATTGTATTTTCATTGTTAAATTAAATTTCTGCTATAAGTCATGTCTGTTCAGAATTGAATCAAAGGGAGTTTTGTTGTTTAAATTGTTTCGATAGGAGCTTTCAATCAGACGAGATGAGCTTAACTTAATGACGGACTTAACATTGATAATTTGCAAATGATAACTTTGAAATGCTTAAATATGCCAAAATTTTGGCAGAACGTTTCTTCATTTGAATGATGGTATCACCAGTTTAGTTGATTTTTTTTAATATAGCATGTGATATGACTTAAATTTTTAAGTTTGAAAAAGAACTAACGATTCAAATATATCTAACCTTTTAAAGACCATAATTAAAAATTTTAGATGAATAAATAAAAAATTTACAATAAATATCTTTTTATATTTAAAGACTCCTTTTTATAAGGCTTTTAAACAGAATAAAAAAAAATTAAATTTATTTTTAAAAATTACAGATAATATGATGAAAATATTTATATTAATTGCTAAAATTCAAAAATAACGAATTTTTATTAATACTTCAATTTTTGTTTAAAATTAGAAACTTTAAATCTTTAAAATTGTCTGAATTAAATTCAGACATCTCTGCCTAATTAAAAAAAACCTTAATACCAAAATGAAAAATTATTTTGAATATTTTATAATTTTTTTAAATGTTTAGTAAATCTACTCGAGTGCAATTTTTCTAAGCAATTCGTTTTTTATTTTTATTGTTTCAGAAATAGCAAAATTAAATTCATTAAAATAATTAACACAACAATAAAATATTTTTTTGAATATAATTATCCATTAAATAGAATGGCTCTACGATTGCAAAAAGAGCTAGCCAATTTTATGCGTGATCCTATACCAGGAATGAGCTTAGATCGCAATTCGGTGGAAGGTAACATAAATGTCTGGGTGATAAATGTAGCCGGTGCACAAAATACTCTATATGAAGGTGAAACTTTCAAATTACAGTTCAAATTTCCACAACGATATCCATTCGACTCGCCATCAGTAATGTTCATCGGTAATAAAATACCTGAACATCCACATATATATAGCAATGGACATATTTGCTTGTCGATTTTAACTGATGAATGGTCACCAGCTCTGTCTGTTCAATCAGTTTGTTTATCTATATTGAGTATGCTAAGTAGCTGTAAAACAAAATCACGACCAACTGATGACGAACGTTATGTTTTAACTTGCCGTGACCCGAATGATCCAAAAAAAACTAAGTGGTTTTTTCACGGTAAATATATATAATAATTAAAGCATTAGATTTAAATTAGTTTTCTTTATTTAGATGATGATGTGTAATCAATTAAGAAAGCTGTCATTAAAATTTAATAACAATATTTTTAGAATTTTTAAAATAATTTTTTAAAATTAAATTTGAAGAAGTTGAAAATTAAGTTTAATTTTTTAATTTTTCGATTAATAATTGAAAAATCATGCTGTAGATTTTCAATTTAGTGAATAAATTAAATTTGGTTTTTTTACAAGATTTTAAGAATATTTAACGTTTTGAAGAATAAAAAAAGCAAATATTTTTTAAAATTGAATAGTTTTTCTTCTTATTTTTTAAATTTTTAAAAGCCAACTCTTTTATTAGAAAAGTAATAAAAATTTGAGATTTTATTGATAAATTAATTAAAATTTAATATAATTAATAAATGATAAATACCGATTTCTAGGATTAAAACTGATATTCTACGATAAACACCGGGTTTAAAATCAAATTTGGAGTTAAAAGATGTGGCCTTAAAAGTGACAGAAAACATGGGCTCTATCGTAGTCGTTGCGTGGGAAATAGCCTGTTATTCGTAATTAAATATTTGCATTCATTTGCTATAGTATACTTTGATATTTTTTGAATTGGATGGTAATCAAATTTTAGTATAATAAATTGTTAACAGATTAAATTTTAAAATTCAATGCCATTTTTGATAGACCATCAGGTTTGAACACGTAAAAAATGTATTAAAAATTTTTAAGATTAGTTTATTATAATCTTAAATATATTATCCAATTTTATCACATCTATTTGATTTGTACTCTACATAGTCACTCATCATAAAATAAGAAATTTCTGTCTCATTGACAACAATCGTATTGACAAGAATTTGATCATTTTGTAAAATTAAAATATCATCATCTTCACAGTTTATTACTGGATCATTTGACTAAAGAATTTATTTTATTCCAGCAGAAAATTTTGAATTCATAATATTACTTTAGCTTTAAATGGCACGTGTTCAATTTTAAGAGTATCTAATAATAAAGCAATCAATTTCAAATAATTTTATCCTCATAAGAATTACAAACCGTAGGTGAATGTCTTGAATGGTGGAGGCAAACTGCTTTTTTTAATTTCTAAATAATATTTAGATTAGACCTACATAATTTTTTGAAAAAACTAAAACATACCTTGATTAATTATCTGTTTTAGGTCTTTTATATTAGTGTTTTTATTTACATTTTTAAGCACTAAATTCTTAAGATTACGATGATGAAATGATCGAATAACTCGTATAGTAATGATAAGATCTTCATCAGTCATTTTCGATTATACTTCTAATGAATAATTTAGGAATAAAAATAAAATGATTCTGTGAATTTTTTTTGTAAATTTTGCATACATATTATTTCTAATTTATACATTATTTCAAAAAATAATAATATTTTGAAAATATTTTATTATTATTTAAGAAATTTTTTATTATAAAATTTGAGCTTTGTTTACAGCGCTAAAAAAATGCTATTCGAGCAGAATTCGATGCCCAAACAGTGTCCGGTTGCCCCAGTAACTAATAGTCTTTTCGTTGGCAAAAAAAAGCCCCTTCAAAAACTAGGTCTTGATGAAATTCATAGCCTAATTTAAGATATTTTAATTGCAAATTTAAATATAGGATGGGTAACTTTGAAAAATTTCAAATTGTTTGCCAACCTATATTTCAAGAAAAAAAGTTACAAAGTTTTATGTATTTGACCTAAATAATTGATAGATTTGTTTTTTCTTTATAAAGTTTTTTGACTTGAATTATTTAAGAACTTAAATTTTTTTTAGATTTCATAGCTAGGATTTGAATTTGAAGCCAATTATCATGACTCCTTTTTTACTGCCTAGAATAAATTGTCTAGGATCGATATTTTTATTTTATGCTTCAAAGTTTTAAGCAAATTTTGGTCTATTATATTCTAAAATGAGTTTCTTTTTTTATTAAGAATAATGATGCTGAGAAAAAAATGAGCGATCCAAATCCAAGTGACACAAGCATACTTAAAGAGGATACGGCAATGCGTAAGAATAAAACACCATCAGGGAAACCACGGGGAGCCACTTACGACGGAAACAAATGCATGATATGTAGTGATCGTGCGTCTGGCTTTCACTATGGCGTATTGGCATGTGAAGGATGCAAGGGCTTTTTCAAACGTGTTTGCAAAGAAAAAGTAAAAGCGGACAATACAGTTGAAAATTCAATTATAGCTTTACAAAATAAAAGACATTGTGTGTTTGGTGGTAATTGTGAAATAAATGTTCGAACAAGAAACAGATGTCAATATTGTCGAATTCAAAAATGCATTGATCTTGGCATGTCCAAAAATGGTATTAAATTGGGCAGAAGATCAAAAAAATTTAAACAAAATTTAAATTCTGTTATAAATCGAAAAACAAACGAAGCTAGTCCTGAAACAGCTGCCAATCCAGATTTGTATAAGCAACAAATAATTGCTATTTTACAAGATAATAAGCTAGTAATCAAAGCGATTGATATTTTGTCTGCTGCGGCAGCAACTGTTAGCACGCCACAAGTTGACAATGCTGCTCAAAAATCCCGAGCTTGCGCTTCATCCGCTCAATCTTCATCATCACTCCCGGTGTTTTCAATGAACAGTAATCAAATAAATTCCTTACAAGTTTTATCCAACAATTCACTAGAAAATAAACAGATTGAATTAGTTGAAACAGTAGCTCAAGCGTACAGAGAAACCCAGCACATTTTTTGTGATAATTCAATCATTAATTTTAATAGTGAAAATTCTATTGAATTTCACAGTTATCTATCTCATTTTATCTCTTCTGGCTTAGTAAATGTTCTTAAAAGTAGCAAATTTTTAGACCATGCAAATATTCTCATTGAGAATACAGTTTTATTCGCAAAAAATGTGCCTTTTTTTATGACTATAAACGAATCCGATCGAATAAGTCTTTTGAAAAGCTCAGTTTTTGAAATAATTTGCTTGAGACATTCAATATTTTACAAGTATTCATCCAGTTTATCAAGTCTTGCCACTTTGGCCGACTGTGCTCTAGCTCATGATGGCGACGAATCGAGCTTAGTTGAATCAAAATTTTATCTGCCTTTTCTAAAATGCTGGATAAATTGCGATTGGCTTAGTGACAAGTTAATTGATGCAAAAAAATTTTTGAATTTGTTGTTTGAGTTTTATTTTTATTTAAATTCAATAAGTCTCAGCGAATTTGAGCTCGCTGTGTTTTGTGCCTACTTGCTTTTTGATTACAGTAACTTACAAAACCTTTTACTTGAATCTTTTTGTTTAATTAATTGAATTGTTTTATTCATAGGTGAACAAAATCTGGCGATTTCAGATACAGTGAAGATGTATAGAGCTATTTATCAGGAGATTTTGTTATCTAGATTGGAAAAAAAACAGACACAAATGGAACAAAGCAAAATTTTAAATAAGGAATTTTTAAACGTATGGTTAATTAATTGTTGTAAAAAGTTAAAAGAACTTAATGCTGAACATTCAAAAATATTAAATCTATTAAAAGATGATGTTCAATTTCCAGATCTTTATGCTGAATTATATAATTTATAAATTTTTATTCAATTTATTTTATTTATTTTAAACTCTTTTTTTTGCTTGTTTTGCTTTTATTAAATAAAACAGTCCAATTTTTTAATAGAATAAGAAAAAAATTCACTAATTTAACTTATGAGAAAAAAATTTTAAGGGTTTAAAATTAAACTTTTTTATTGATAATGGTAAATTTATTTATACATATGATATTAATAATTAGTAAATCATCGTTTTTATAATTATTTTGAGCAAAAAGAAAATTTCAATGTCAATTAGATCATCAATTTTTAGGACAAAGGATAAAAATATTTAGCACTTTATTTTTTAAAGTAAAGAAGCATATCTTTAATCATAAGTAAGTAAGGAAGTAAGAAAAACTTAAAAGATCAAGTGGCATTCACTCAACTCACACTTAATCACTCACAACAAATTTCCTGCATGAAAAGTTTGTAAAAGAGTGTAACACAAAAAATTATTATTTTTTTAAATTTACACCAGTTTATCAAAAATCTTCTGAGTGAAAAATACAATAATTTAAAGGCTAAGTAATTAATTCATCCTTCAAGTTTCCACAATATTTTTTGTTGCAAGTTATTAAAGAAAATTCTGAAGAATTTTTCAATAAAGGCACTTGAAACATCAATCCTAAAAACACTAGAGCAATTCATCCATGTATTGATAAGTCATATTTGTCTTGTCTGTAAAATCGGCCATTTTTAAAATTTCCCTGTCAAATTCAACTTAGGTGTTGTATATGTTAAATTTTTTTTTATTTTACTCTTTATTTTTATCATTGCGCTTCCAATTAAAGATGTTAAAAATTAAAAATGAACTAAGAAAATAAAAAAAAATATTTTATAAAAATCTAATAATATTTGCTCTATAAATCGTTCGTAAGATTAGGTAATCTTACATTAGATTTTGTGTGTAAGAAAGTGTAAGATTACGTAAAATTACATCATTTTACGTAATTTTCGGTAAAATTACACAAATTGTTGTAAGAACCATGTAAAATAAAAGCACTGTATTTATCTATTGAAAAATTTAAATTTTATAATTTTCACTGTTTTCTTAACATAACTTGCAAATTATTTTAGTGGTTTCGCTGCAGGACCCACAAACAGCAACCAATTTACAACTACCACAACTAAATTTTGTTTTATTTTCATTGCATAGTCTTTATTTTTTAAAGTAAAGAAGCATATTAGTTCAATATCTGTACCTTGGCTTTTTCTTTTTGAAGGATTTGACTTGTGTGATGAATTCAACGAAGCCAACCGCTTTCGTGAAGTGTTTGGAGTTAAAGGAGAAGAAATGGACTCACGAGAACTTATCTTATTTACTTCTTCAAGCATGATCTCAACTAACTGCACTAGAAATTTTCTTCGAGGTATGGTCGAATTGTTTACATTTTTGAATAAAACCCAGCTGTTTATTGTTACCATATTAAGAATGTTAAAAAAGACGCTTACTGGCCATCGTCTTGTTTGACATTTTGTTGAATAAATTCGTGTCATGTTATCTAAAAATGCCGATATGGGATTCGTATCGATTCTCGATGCGGCGTATCTAGTGACACCTGCTGACTCTTTGAAAAATATTTTATTCCTAACTTTAGTTTGGTCTCCATCACTCAATTTTGTCCAGCTAATGCCTTTTTTGGAAGTTTCGTCAATATTTGAATCAAAATCTTCTTCACCAACATCATCAGTATCAAGAGTATTATCTTCTTCATCATCAGAATCTTCTTCATTATCATCATCAGCAAATGAATTATAATCAAAATCATCTTCACTGTCACTTTCAAATATGAAATCTTCATTATCATCCAAATAACTACTATCGTCGCTCCCAGCATCAGAATCGGAATCATTAACGTTTTGTAGACGTTCCAAAGCAGCTAAAGCAGCATTTCTTTTTGACATTTTGACAAATAAGCAATTTTTAGAAAAAATTAAGTATAAATATATCTGTATAATATATAGTTTTGAAGTAAAATTAACGTTGAAAGAAGCCAAGTCGGGTCAATTGACCCGAGCGGATATTTATGTATATATTTTTTTTTCAGTTCAAAACTTATATAACTAAAATTTTAATTTTATTTTTTTGAAAACAATTTAGGGTAAACAAGGTTTTTCAGGAATTTTTTATTATTTAAAATTTTATTGAGAATCAAAACTTGAAATCGGGTCAATTGACCCGCCGGGTTTTCTAATGTTAATGCGTATTTTTATATTTTTAAATACTTTGGTTTTAGAAATTTTTAAATTAACTATGCAATTTTTGAAAAAACCAATCTAATAAAAAAAAACTTGCCACATTTCAGGTTTCTTGATATAAAGAGTTTCAGAAGATAACTAACCTTATGGCAAATAATACATCATTTTTACCATTATTTTAACATTTTTACCATATTTATAAGCTTTTCTTTGGCTTAATAATAAACAATGGAATAATTTATTTAAAGCCATGTTATTTCAATATTCGATAAATTTTGTATTTCAAGCACAAACCAATTTCATCAAAAATTTTTATTTTTTCTTGAATTTAGCGAATTTTTTTCTAAAAGCCACTAGTTTTTAGTATTTTAATTTGGTAAATTTTTACAAATTTGGAGCAAAATTATAAATAATATAACATAAAATAATATCTAAATATGACAAGAACAATTTCATCAATTTTAATATAATTCAGTTTTTTTTAATTAAATTTATCATGAAATATTTGGTATTTGGAAAACTAATTAAATTTTTAAAACAATTTAATGATTTTATGCCTTTTCTTACTCTAGCAAAAAAGAGTTTAATATTTTTTTTTATAATTCTTATTTATTATACTAAAAACTAAAAAAAACTACCAATTTATTTTAAGTCTAAAATCTAATACTTATAATTTTAAGATTTAACATATGACAATTTTTTTGCTAAGATTTTCTTGAAGTTTATCCAAAAATTCAAAAGTGTTTAAGTAGTCTTTTCTCTCAACACTAAAATAAAATGTTTAAGATTCTAGTCAAGAATTACATTTAAGAAATTTACTTAGTTCCTTTAATACAAATTGCCAAATCTTTTGTCATAAAACCCGATTCAATTGTTTCGACACATGTTTCCTCTAGTTTTCTAGCAAAATTGTCCAAATCAGTATTATTATCTAATTTAGCCCTATGCATAAATCCTCGAGTCCATGCAAAAATACTAGCGATAGGATTTGTGCTTGTTTCTTTTCCTTGTTGATGCATTCTAAAGTGACGAGTAACTGTTCCATGGGCAGCCTCAGATTCAATTGTTTTGCCGTCTGGGCAAACCAACACTGAAGTCATTAAACCTAATGAACCAAAACCTTGAGCTACGCTATCCGATTGTACATCTCCATCATAATTTTTGCAAGCCCAAACAAAGCCGCCTTCAGACTTCATGGCAGCAGCAACCATATCGTCTATTAAACGATGCTCATACCAAATATTTTTTGCTTCAAATTTTTCTTTGTATTCTCTAAAATTTTATAAATTTTGGTTTAAACTAATCAATTCAAATTAATTTATACCTTTGGTATATTTCAGCAAAAATGTCTTTAAAACGTCCATCATATTTTTTCAAAATAGTATTTTTGGTACTCATATAAAGGGGCCATCCTTTTTGTAAAGCGAATTGAAATGAACTGTGTGCGAATTCTCTTATTGACTGAGAAATGAAAAATTTTTTATTTATTAATTAAAAAAATTTAAATTTTTACTTCATCTGTATTATACATGGCTAATGCGACTCCTCCACCATTAGCAAAGTCAAAGACAGTGTACTTTAATTGATTAGATGGGTCATCAGATGAAGTCCAAGAAATTTCAAGCTTTCCATTTCCAGGAATAACAAAATCAGTGGCTCTATATTGATCACCGAAAGCATGTCTTCCTATTACAATTGGCTTAGTCCAGCCGGACACCAAACGAGGCACGTTTTTGCAAATAATTGGTTCTCTAAAAACAGTTCCACCCAAAATGTTTCTAATAGTACCATTTGGTGATTTCCACATCTTAGAAAGATTAAACTCTCTGACTCTGTCTTCGTCAGGAGTAATTGTAGCACACTTAACACCAACATTGTACTTTTTGATTGCTTCAGCAGCATCAACAGTGACTTAAAAATAAAATTTAAATATTTTAAAGTTTTTTTTACGTTTTTTTTTACCTTGATCCTTAGTTTTTTCTCTATACTCGATTCCGAGATCAAAAAAATGTAACTTCATATCAAGATAAGGAAATAGAAGTTTTTCTTTGATAAGGTCCCAAATGACCCGAGTCATTTCGTCTCCTTGAATCTCAACAATATCACCACATTGAATTTTGACCATTTTTATAAAAAACGTTTAAAAATAAAGTAATCTTAAAATATAATAATTTTTTGCTTAGAAAAAAATTCAAAATTAAACACGCCCTGAAAAAAGAATCTAAAAGCTTGGTGCATTTGTGATTTTAATAATACAAGGGTCGAAATTAACATTCTAATGTGAAAAGCAATTTGAAAATTTTTTGCATAATAATTTTCTAAATTTTGCATGATTTTTATTTTTAAAAGATTTAAATTAAATCGAATGCTTGGAAATGTGTTAGTTCACATGAGCTTATTATTCATAAAAATCTTAGCGTGGCATTTTTTCATCAATTGACCATACTAAAATTTATCAACATAATAATTGAGATAAAAATTGCAAATTTAAGTATATATTTAAAATAAAATTTTAATATTTGAATAAATTAGCTGCGATAATTTATCGAAAAGCCTTGTTTGAAAAATAATTTTAAACTTTGAAGTATTTTAGAAATTTTTTATGTCATCATTTTTTACAGCCAAAAATAAATTTTAAATTTGTATTTTAAAAAGTATTTTCTATTAAATTTAAAAAGAATTTATTTAAAAAGAAAATAAAAAAATAAAAAAATAATTAAAAATAAAATTCTAAAAAAAATTATTAATTGAAATTATAATGATAAAAGAAATTATTTTCACCTGAGTACTTTTTCAAACGTGATTATTGTTATTGTTTTTAAATTGATTATTTTGGAAATCACCATTTTTTGTTTATCTGACTGTAGCACAAATCTGGAGAATGAAATTTAATCTTCAATTTCTAAAAATTATATTTCTGGCAATCATAATTGACCAAGCTAAGTTTTCAGAAAAAAAAATCGTTAATGCAATCTTCTTTTCGTATGACAAAAAATTTGTTATTTTTTAAAAATTTTAACAAAAAAAGAGTAATTTTGATCTTAGACTGAATTTTTATTTTTTTGTTTTAAAAAATAAATTTTATGTTTTTAGATATCTTGACATGGTTAACTTCTCCTAAAAACGGCCAAAGTAAACACTGTTCCTATATTCCTAATTTGGATGGGTCAGTTAAGATTATAAAGGTTTTTTTAAAATTTGGATAAAATTAGAATAGAGGATAAGGCATTGTGAATTTTGGAACAAAAAATTACCAAAACAAAATTTTAAATTGTCATTCCTTTTTTTCTTTAGGTTTAAAAATCGTTCAACAAAATGTATCAGCTGTATTCAAAGAAAGAAAGTATGTATACAAAATTAAATATATGCAAAAGCTCTGCAATTAAATTTTGAAGAATTTTTGATACATATGCCAGTTGGGATATTTGCGGAGTTTTTCAGAGATAGAAATTGATTGATACATGCTTTGTATCAGCTGATGCATTTTTTAGTTTCAGACCTTCAGAGAAAAAGTCATTACAATTTCAAATTTTTGTACCAAAATTCACAATGCCGATTGATTAGAGTTTTCAAATTTATTTTTCAATTGAATCTTAGATATTCCTATTAACTTTTCAGTGGATCAACGATCTTGGAAAAATTTGGATTTCCTGTAATACCTTACTAAGCCTAAAATGTTTTGATTTGTTTCGCAGTCTTAATGCCTTGTAAATTCATACTAACTTTTCGCAGGCTTTTCTTACAATAATATTAAAAAATAATTGCATTAAAAAAGCTCCAGGAAAAATTATATCACTTTATTTTTGTATTAAACATTTTAAAAATATTTTATAATATAATATTATTATTATTATTTATTTTAATAAGCCTCGGACAAAAATAATTTTTTATACAAATTGGTTATTTTTTATTTTTGCTATCAAATATTAAAAAAAATGACATGATAGATAATTTTATTATTTCTCATATTTTTTCTTTTTTTTTACATATTTTTCCTTAATTTTCACAATCAGAATAAGCAATTAAATTATTAATAAAAATGAAAATAAAATACGCGATCGAATTGGGTTAGATTACTAAAAGCTAACTTGAAATAATTTTCAAGTTAGTAAGTATTTATAAGTCAAATTTTATATTTTATATTTTATTAATTTTTAGAAATGTGTATAGTATTAGTATGGTATTATTTGATTGTGAATTTAATTGAAATGGACACTGAATGAATATTTTTAGAATTTTTATTCAACGCTTAAAAAAAACGATTGATATGTTGATTGATAATCGTGAAAAAAATTCTTATTATTTATTAACATAACAGGTTTAGGAATTATCATTAAATTGACCTACTCTTTTACAATTTATAGCATTTGACAAATTTATAGATAATTATTAAGAGATAAGAATAAAATTTCCATAGAAACAAATATCTTTTAAGTTACTAATAAATTTATGAATTTTCTTTAAAAATCATTTTTAAAATTTTAATCGTAATCGGAAATGTTAAGATTTTTAAGCCTTAAAAGGGAACCAAAAATCAATCATGTATCAATCCAAATGGAAAATGATAAAAAGGTAATTTAATATATTTTTTCATTATCTCATTGAAAATTTTTAAATTTTTGCAGCATCCAATTGCAAATATGGGAATAAAAAAATCACGTTGTGTAGTTTTTATACCTAAGGAGAACAATATGTAATTTTTTTTTAAATTAAATTAAATTAAAAATCAAAATTTTTTGTAGTTGTTATTGCGGATTGTCAAGAAATGAACATTTTGATGACGTCTTAGCAAAAAAAAGCCGATCAAGTGTTGTAAAAGAATGGCTTCCTGATAAAAATTGCACAAAAGAGGATTTAGATACAGATGCATATGGGAAAGTTAAATTTGAAAACCAAGATAGATTTTCGAAATATGTTCGTGTTGGTCAATTTACTGAAATGGAAAAGATGATGAAAATATTATTTGAAATTTGGAATTTAGATTCGCCAAAATTAATAATTTCAGTGACTGGTGGCGCTAAGGATTTCAATCTAAAGCCAAAACTAAAGAATGCTTTTAAACGTGGTTTGGTTAAGGCTGCATTAAGCACAAGTTATTTTAAAATTAAATAAGATTTTCCTTTTTATTCATTGTTTAAATTAATTCTGATAGATGCATGGATAACTTCAGGAGGTACCAATGTTGGTGTCATGAAGTATGTAGGGGAGGCAATTTCCGGAGTCTCACTTGATCCAAATAAAAAATTAGTAGTATTGGGTATATCAAATTGGGGAACTTTAGCTAATAAAGAACAATTAATTAATCGAAATAATAATAATTCATCAACTGTCGAATATAGTGTATTTTCAGATAAGTTTCAAGAAAACGCATTTTTGGATATGAACCATACACACTTTGTTCTGGTAGATAATAGCCAATTGAATGTTTTTGGTGGTGAGGTGAAATTTCGAGCTAAGTTAGAAAAAACAGTTGCTAATTATAAAAAGAATGACAAAGCTCAAATAGTTGTACTTGTTCTAAGTGGAGGGGAAAATACCATTTTGACTGTAAAAAATTCAGTAGAAAATGGATCACCTTGTATATTTATAGAGGTAAGAATTAATTGAAAATTTAAAAATTTATTACCGAATTTAAAAATTAGGGATCAGGTGGCTGTGCTGATTTTTTTGCTTATGCACTCTTGAAATCAAATGAAAATAAAGATAAAAAATTGAATAAAGAGCTCAAGAATGAATTGGAAATTATTTCAAAATCTTTATGGCCTGGAAAAAATGCATCTGAAATCGTCAGCAATTTGGAAAAAGTGCTTCCTTATTCACATTTACTGAGTACATTTCGAATAGATTCAACCAAAAAAGATAATGAAGTTGATGTCGCTATTCTCAGATCACTTCTAAAAACACAAAATAAAGATTCAATATCACAATTAAAGCTTGCTTTGACGTGGGATAGAATAGATATTGCCAGAGATTTCATTTTTACAGATCAAAAAATATGGAAGGTATTAAATAAAATTTTAATTTTGAAAACTCTAACAAATAATTCAAAGGATACTGATCTTTTTGACCTAATGTCCGATGCAATTTCTTCTGATAAGCCTGAGTTTGTTGAAATTTTTATGGATAATAATTGTGATATCAAGTCATTTTTGACATATGAACGCTTGTTAAAACTCTATAATGATGTAAGCATAAAAATAAACAAAATATAAAACATACATAAATAGAAATTAATTAAAGATGTCAGAAAATAGCGTATTAATTCAATTAATTCAAGTACGAGGAAACAATAACAAGCCAAAAGATTTAGATTTCATAAAAATTGGTAATGTAATTGAAAATTTATTGGACAATTTGTTTAAAAGCAGTTTTTCAAAGCTAAAACTGAATTTGGACCAAGACCAAAATGTTTTTGATAAAAATGCTAAAAACGTAAGATGTTTAAGTGAATTTTTTACTGTAAAAAAATCTCAAAAGCTAGTAAATTTTGGCAAATAGTAATAAATCGATAAATTTATATCACTTATAAATATGTACGACCAAAATTTCGAGAACAATCTATTCAGAATTTTTTTTAAATTTTAAGGTGCCAAAAAAGAAATATATTTTCAAGATTAAATCAAATTTTATTTTTTATTTAAAAATTTAAATGCGTAATCAAATTTAAAAATTATAATCCACCAAAAAATTAAAAATATTTATATTAGATAATATTTAAATATTTTAGAATTTGAAAAATATCGATTCGTCACAAAATTGTAAGCTTGATTTTTTTATTTTAATTGTTTGTTGAAATTTTTTTAAGCTAAAAAATTGCCTAATATAAAAAACCAGTGTATCAATCCATATCTTGAGTTATTTATTTTTGCAATTCTGACTGATAAACCAGAAATGGCAAAAATTTTCTGGAACTACAATGTAATTTCAATGTGATATTTTAAATTCTTTAATTTTATTTTTATCTTAAATAGAATGAAATTTCATCGGCACTAGTTGCTTCAAAGATATTTAAAGAATATCACAAACTATTTAATGACCAAGATGAAACTTATAATCAGAAATCAGAGTGATTTTTATAATTTTTATCTTAAGCTTAAAGACTTGGTTATGATTTTAGCTATTTTGAAAAATTGGCTGTGAATGTTTTACAATTGTGTTTCAAAAAGAATCAAGAGGATGCTCAGCGTTTGCTTTTGAGACAGATTCCTGAATTTGGTAATTCAACTCTTCTGTCAATGGCACTAGCTTTTGAATGCAAAATTTTTATAAGCACAACTTGCTTTCAAGAAATGGTGGCCAAATTATGGTATGGTCAAATTAACACAGATGCCTCATCGATAAAAGTATATTTTTCGTTTAAATTTTAAAAATCACAGTTTTTTTGTTTTTTAGATTTTATTTTCCATGATTTTGCCATTATTTTCTCCATTTTTTCTAAACTTAAATTTTGATGGATACAAACTAAACCTTGAAGTAAATATCTTAAAAATAAAAACTGAAACTGTTTTATAATCATTTTTTTAAGGAAATGAATAACCAGGCTGAAATTCAGAATGAAACGGAGATAGAAAATAAAGACTACAAGTAAATTAACAAACATTAGTTTAAATTTCTTAACCAATTATACAAACTAACTTTTAAATTTGACTTATTCATCCTTACAGAGATTCTGATAGAAAAGCGTCCAAAAATCCACCAACTCAACCGGTCCATCCATTCCTTCCAATTCGTAACTCCATGCCGTAAAGCCTTACCCAAAAATGAATTGATTATTTTATATGTTTAAAAAAAAAATTAATTTATTAACAAAAAATAAAATGGTAAGGTTGGCAATGTCGTTTGGAATGATTGGATTTTTCTGGTTGTAAGTCTGGCTGGGTAAGGACGCAAAAGTTACTATTTGACGGCCAACAGGACCGTTTTGTGTTAATACTTTGGAATTTAACATTAAACTTCAAAAACGAAATTTTATACAAATTTTTAGACTCCTCTATAAGATAAAATTGGTAAATGATTTATTTAAATAGAGAAAATCGAACAAAAATTGGATACTTCCGAAAATGTTGGTATTTCTTAAAAAGTCCGTTCATCAAATTTTGCTACAATCAAGTAAGTTTTTAATCTGAAAAATAATAATTTTTTTTTAAAAATAATTTTCACTTATTTAAGATTTTTTTCATTTTATTCCTTATCTTGTTCAGTTATATTATATTATGCAATTTTCATCCCATAAAGCATGTAAATAAAGAAGGCATGAAAGTAGGCAAAGACATATCATCATTTGAGTATATTCTTATCGGTTGGGTGTTGGTTTTCTTCGTCGACGAATTTAGACAAGTATTTTATATTTTACATTCAAACTAGGTAATTTTTGGGAAATTTGGTACAATAGAACTGAAAATCAATACCGTAAACCCTTGCGCATAGGCGCAGCAGTTAATACCTAGCCCTGCCAATACCGCAATGTGGCTAATCCCAGTCATTTCATGTTAAAAAAAATTAAAATTGAATAAAAAAGATTTCTCGCTTAAGACAGAATCCGGTAATTACCATGTGGTAAACCCAAGAATTTGTCGTTTTACCGCACCATAAACTGATTCATAACCGCGAAAAAAAAATTTTAAATAAGCATTTAAATGCCGTTATAAGTCGATTTTAATTTATTAAAGCTTCGAAACAACCGCATGCGGTAAAATTAAGTTTTTAAGGAAAAAAAAAACATTTTTTAAAAAGAGAAAAAAATTTAAAAAATTTGGTTTTGCAATTTTTCTTTTTTTCTACGCTTTTCTTTTTTTTACTTTTAAACTTTAATAAATTAAAATCGACCTATAACGGCATTTAAATGCTTATTTTAATTTTTTTTTTTGCGGTGCGGTAAAACGACAAATTCTTGGGTTTACCACATGATAATTACCGGATCCTGTCTTAAGCGAGAAATCTTTTTTTTTCAATTTTAATTTTTTTTAACATGAAATGACTGGGATTAGCCGCATTGCGGTATTGGCAGGGCTAGGTATTAACTGCTGCGCCTATGCGCAAGGGTTTACGGTAAAACATTCAAAAATCTTTTTTCCCTAAAAGTTAAAGCATGCTAATGATGTTAAAAACCTTAGAAAAATCGAATACATCGAGATTTAATTTGGTCTTCAGAATCAGTATGCTGTATTTACAAAAATAGTTTTTAGCTAAAAAAAAACCGAATTGTACCAAATTTCACAAAGTTAACAAAGTATATGTTCAATTTTTTCAAATTAATAAATTACATGACTGATGCTTCTAATATAACTTTGCGAATTCTACTTTGGTGAAAAATTCTGATCACTGATGATCAAATAATATGTTATCAATACAGTCAACCCTCATTAATACGACTCATTTCATCCTAGTTTTGCATTTAGGCGCGCGACTGGATTTGCATGTTTGTTCAATGCGAATGCTTCATGTTTTTTATCTTCATCCGAAGTTACATATGACTCCATAGCTAAATTATGATACTTTTTTGATTTTTTTTTCTATTATATCAAATCGAAAATTTTCAAGAAATTGTCTTTAACTAATTGAACTAATTTTTTCAACATTCACTTGAGTTAAATTCACTTTAATCTTCAATTTTAACTTTTTAAATTATTTATCAAAGTTGAGTAGGATTATATCATTTTTCTTTGACACAGTCAACTCGACAATCTAAGATCTAATGAAACCCAAAGTAATTCTGATTAGCTGATTAAACAAAAAAAAATATTCTAATTTTCAACAAAAGCTAAAGCACTATGAAAAAATGACATTCCTAGCATTGGTGGATCTTTTGCTTTGCTTCAAAAAAGCCCTATTTATATTACAAAAATTTACTTAAATTTTTTTTGAAAAAATAAAAAGTTGAACACCGCTGTATTAATGTCTCTAATCTTATTTGATTTAATTTAAATAATTGAACATATTTTTAATTAAAATGAAAATAACAAATACTTAAATTTTTAAGCCCTTTTTTTCGTGTCACTTTAAACTTTAAATTTTAATAAGTTATCAGATATAAGACGGTTCAAAGGAATTAGTTTTGAAAAGTTTATTAATGACTTCTGGAATCTGGTTCAGCTAACTTCAATCCTTCTTTTTGCAATAGGGATCGGTCTACGTTTTGTACCAGATGTGAATTTTTATATTGCTTCAAGAATTTTTCTTTCAATAGACATTATTTTTTGGTTCTTCTGTGGTCTTCATGGTTATTCAGTTATCCGAAGTCTTGGTCCAAAATTACTGATGATTAGAAAAATGCTGAACGAGTTGGCTGTTTTTTTATTGATCGTTGTGGTTTTTATATTCGCTTATGGCGTCTCGTCACAGGCTTTAATGTATCATAATCAAGAATTGAATTTATCTCTTTTAAAAAGCGTGTTTCTTCCGGCTTACTTTGTGATTGGTGGCGAATACTTTGAAAGAGAAAAGCTAATGGATATGGATGAGTGTCAATCTAATTTAACAGAAATCTTAATCACAGACACTTACACACAAGAAGATTGTCCCGAAAAATATGGTGCAAATGTCAGCCTTTTTCTCTTAGTTGTCTATATTATTCTATTAAATATTTTATTAGTTAATCTTCTAATTGCGATTTTCAGCAACACATATGAGAATGTAGAATCTGAGGCTGATAGAATTTGGAAATTCCAACGCTGCAGATTAGTTATTGAATATTTTCACAGACCATTGTTACCAATACCATTTTCGGCTTTGAATTATTTTTTAAGCATTTTTAAATTTATTAATCGATTATTAAATTGCTGCAAATTCAGAGACGAAATTAGTTTAAGTAAAAAAATTATACTATTATTAAATTATTTAAATTTTCTTATACAAGATTCAAATTTTTTGGCTTCTTCTGAGAAAAAAAGGCTAAAATTGTGGGAGAGTTTTATAGCCGAAGAATACATTGATAATAATTACATGGAAACGACAACAACAAATAAAAAAAATAAAGATATTCATAAAAAGTAAGTTTTATTTATTTAATTCTGAAAATCATGAAATATTTTTCTATTTTAGATTTGATAATTTAATAAGTAGAATTGATAAGATAACAGAAATTCAAGTCAAAAATGTAAATTCAATAGAAATTCTACAAAATAAACTTGATTTATTAAATGAAAATAGCCTAAATAAATCGGTTGATGAAATTGAAGATGAGGTAAAAATTTCGAAAAAACTTTTAAAGTCAAGACCAGAAATAAAGAGAATTGTGTATTATCCTGAATCAAATGTTGAAAAAAAAAAAGTTCCAACTGACAAAATAAAATGGTCTGAACCATACTCAGAATACCATCCAAATGAATATACCTCTGAAAATGTTTTTTATAATTTATCAGCTGATATGGAACTTTTAAACAAGTAAAGCAATTTTTACTATCAGAATTTAAATGTTGATACAGATTATCTGTTTCAACATTTTTCGCATATATTAAGTTAACTAAATCAAACCCAAACTTATTAATTTAATAAAAAAACACGATTTAAGCTTTTGATTATTTATTCAAAAAATACTTTCAATTATCTTTTACTATTTGATTGGTACTTGAAAATTTCATTTTTTAAGTTGTCATTTTCCCCAGTATTTTAGAATTAATTTGATCAAATTTTTAATAATTCATTTTTAGCATACTTAATGATGCTTATTATTTTAATTGTTTGTTTTTAAGACCTGAAGCATTCAAAAAAAAATTTAAATTCAATTCATTTGATGACTTATCTAGAGTGGATAGAAAAAGCTGTCTGGGAGAATATTCTGTGAAGGACGGCATTCCATTAAACCCAAAAGGACGACAAGGAATTTCAGGTCGTGGTTCTCTCAATTTCTGGGGTCCTAACATTTTTTATCAGATAATATTTACCAGGTAATTCCTTTTAAAAAAAATAGTAAATCAATTAATTAATTTAATTTAGATTAAAAAAAGATATATTTGGAAATTATATTAATGACTCTGATGGAAAAATAATCTTTGAGTTTTTAGTCGTGGTAAAAACAAATTCCAAATGGAGATTTCCATCAGTAATAACTCATATTTTTTTTATTTTTTTTTAAATTTAAATAAAGATAATCCAGGAGAAGAACTTTACTATCGATGAATTAATTGAACAAAAATTTGGGGAAATTTTCCAAATTGAGAATGTTGACATTGAACAAATAAGATCAATTCTTAAAAACTCCATGAATGTAATATTTAAATTAAGAAAATTTTATACAAGCATTGATTTAAATTTAAAAAGATTAAAAAATATTACCAAGATTCAAAATATAATACAGATAATGCTTGGCTTGAATTTTCTGTAATTAACATACATGATCAAGGAGATAAAATTTTTTCAAACTTAAAGCTTCAAGTGAGTTTTTATTTATATTTTATTAATTTTAGTTAAATTTTAATGTAATTGAAATTTCCTTGATTAGTGGTAGTGATTTTTTCTTTATGGCTGTTGGCTTCAATTTTGAATAATTTACAGTTCATTTTTCTATTTTAAGGATGTTTATGATAACAAAAGACTTGAATGGGTTGAAGCAAACGATTTTACTATTACAAATTTGTCTGAGCAGAATTCTGAACACATTAAACTTTTAAGCTTACTTCACGGGTTAACAAATAAATTTTGATATTTAGAAAAATGATTCATTAATTAATTTATGCAAAAAATAAAAATTAAAAAACAAGTTTTTTTGGTTTTTCCCATGTAAATTCATCTCTACCAAAGTGTCCATAGCAGCTTGTTTTTTTATAAATTGGTTTTTTCAAATCCAATTCCCTTAAAAAAATAATAATTTTTCATAACTTATTTTCTTTCTAAGATACTCGATAATTTTTCCTGGTCTCAAATCAAAATTATTTTTAACAATTTCTAAAAGCTCTATATCTGACTTTGTTGATGAACCATAAGAAAATATAGTAATGGAAAGAGGATGAGCTACTCCAATCGCATAAGAAATTTGCACTAAAACTCGTCTGCATAAGCCTGCTTTGACCAAAGACTTAGCCACCCACCTGGCAGCATAAGCACCACTTCTGTCCACTTTAGTATAATCTTTACCTGAAAATGCTCCACCACCATGAGCACCCCAGCCACCATAAGTATCAACAATGATTTTTCTACCAGTCAAGCCAGTATCGCATTGTGGACCACCTATTGTAAATTTTCCATTTGGATTTAAATGATAAATAGTCTTTTCATCCAAATAACGAGAAGGAACAACATTTTTAATAATCTTTTGCATCAAATCCTGTCTTAGCGTTTCTAAATTAATGTTTGGTGAATGTTGAACAGAAATTACAATAGTGTGAACGCGAATTGGAATACAACTTCCATCCGAAATTCTATATTCAACAGTAACTTGAGTCTTTGAATCTGGACGCGCCCATGATAAAGTACCATCTCGTCTCTTATCAGCTATTTCTTTATTTAACTTATGAGCTAACATTATTGTTAATGGCATGCACTCCTCTGTTTCATCTGTAGCATATCCAAACATTAGACCTTGATCGCCAGCTGCAATGTCTTCTATGTTTTCATTTAAATGCAAGCACTGTGCTATATCGGGACTTTGTTCATCAATAGTCAAGAGAACACTACATATCTTATAATCAAAACCTTTTTCATCATCGTCGAATCCAATTTCTTTGATAGTTTCCCGAATCACATTCTGATAATTAACATGAGCTCGTGAACTAACTTCTCCACCTACCAAAATCATACCAGTTTTACAATATGTTTCTTTTTTTTAAAATTTACATCGGCTTAATATTAAACTGTTTTATAAGTTACCACAAGCCACTCTAGAATTCGGATCTTGTTCTAAATGAGCATCAAGTATTGCATCACTGACTTGGTCACATATCTTGTCAGCGTGACCTTCCCCTACTGATTCACTTGTGAACAAAAATGTTTCAGTTTGTTCATTAGATTTTATTTTTTTACTAACATGTTCCATTTGTTCCAAATATTAAAGCTTTTTAAATTAATTATCTTTGAGATCACAAATAGAGAGTTGAAATTTAAAATTTAAAATTGAATTTCCAAGTATGAAGTTTGTTTTTCCAGAATTATTTTTCACCAAGTAAAAATAGCAAAATTAAAATTAGAATATTTTTATTTTTAGTTATTTTTGAAAATTAAATTGATAATTTTTTAGCCAAAATATCTTCAAAATTTTTACAGATATTTTAATTTTTTATTTGTCTATTTATATTATTCTAAAATTAATTCAAATTGAAAGTAAATAGAGATTGGTAGAACGAAACATAAGTAATCAATAAATTTTTTTTTCTTAATATAAAAAATTAACTTTAAATTAAATTTATAAAAAAAAATTTTATTTCTGTTATATTTAATTGTAAAGTTTGAAGAAACTCGAAAGCCAATTTTTTTTCTGTACTTATTTACTAAAACATATAAAAAATTCAGAAAATTTAGCTTCCAAAATAGGGGTTCTATACGTTTTCTGTAACTTTTTTAGAATAAAGAAAGATACTTAACTCATTCATTTTTAGTTGGATTAACACATTTAAAGGATAAAGGGACGTTGAATAAATTTTTTATTTAAAATATTTTTGCTAAATTCTATATATCAAACGAGAAATTAATCGATATTTATTTAATAATAATAGTGATAAGCTACAGCAGGATAAATGTGGAGCGGGGCTATCTTTAATCTCACTATGGTAGCTGTTTTTACAAGAAGAAAAAAAATCATAATTTGTCCGAGTTAAATTTAGAATTTAGAATCCAGCGCGGTCTATACTAAAACTTAATTAATTATAATTCAAATTCGTTTCAGTTTCGTTTATTTATTCTTATTTTTTATCTTTTTTCTTTTTCTTTCCAACACAATTCAGTCAAATCGAAATCAATCATTCAAAATCAAACGAGGCAAGATCAAATGAGGATTCACAGGTAATAAATAATTGTTCTTTGCTACTGTTTTTCTCCATAAATCCAACTATTTTATTTATTTTGAAAACGCTTAGAGGAGAAGATTTTGTTTTGAATCATTATTTATTCAAAATAATTTCAATCTTTCAAAATTGTTTCAAAAACTAAATGAGAGATCTAAGAATTTCAATAACTTAGTAATTTGATATATATAATTTTTTTAATAATGTTTTAAATAAAAAAAATATTGAGCGTACCACTATCATTAAATGATAATTAGAAAACTAGAATTTCATAAAACGAAATTCTAATTTTAATTTAAATCAAAATCTTTAATTTATAAGATATATTTCAGAATTTAAATAAAAATTTGGAAAACAAGTTTCAATTATAAAATTTTAATATTTTTTTTTAAATGATTTTACTGAAATACATGTCATTAAATTTGGTTTCATTTTCATTACGTAAGAAAAAAACAGCAAATAGCTATTAAATTGGAAGAAAATTTAAATTTTATTACTTTCTTCTGATAGATTTAATCAGTTGGAAAAATAATTAATTAAAAAAAGTTATAATTACGAAATTAAATTGAAATTAATATGAGCACATTCGCTATAAATTCATCCAAGTTTTAAAATTCTAGAAACAAAAATGTCATATTCACTTTTTAGAGATTTTGCTGGTTTTGATAATTCAATGGATAGATATGAGTATCAAATTTACTCAAGAATGAAGCATCCTTTTCTGAATTTTATTAGCGGAGGATATTATTCTGATTTAAGATTTAATATGGCAGACTTAAATGGTGATGGCCGATTGAATTATATGGAGTTTGCAATGAGTCATCCATTTTCAGGATATCCAAGATATTATTAATTTTATATTTGCATAAATATTTTTTTAAATAAAAATTTAATAAATTGGAATAAATCTTTATTTTAATACGTTGTTTTCATGATAATTTAAATAACTTATCCAAGAAAATATTTTCAAAAATTTTTAGCTGAAATTTCAGAAATATTTTGAGTTTGAGTTTATGTGAAAGGAATACTGGGATCGGGTTTAATAGTTTATCTTGTAAAGTAAAAATTATATTATATTAAAATAATTAAAGTCATATTTATATTCAAATAATAAATGTTCAAAGTTCATTGTGAATGTGAAGAATTAACACTCAAAAACCGGATTTTTTTTTATACGTTAATTCCTGAAGAGGTCCAAAAAACCCCTTAAATAAATTATGCCTTTAAACGAGCATAAATTACCAAAATTATACAAAATATTAAATAGGATGCATTTTGTCTCAACATTAGTCAACATTCAAGTCTTAATCCCAACTTTATAGGTCTTTTCGGCTTTTATTGAATAAAAGAACACCGATTTTTTGCTTGTAACAGTGTAACAGTCCACTTGTTCTGAACGAGTTGATTTAATGTAAAATCGAATATTTGTAATAACAAGAAAAAATTTATATCTTGACATAAATTTTCCAATCATACTGACTCCATAAAGTTTTGACAACATAGCTGGGATAGGGTATCTAAATAAAAGATTAGGATCCACAGCTTTAGAGTGACAATTGGTACAATTGTACCATATCGTTCCATTTTTCGAATTTTTATCAAAGTTATTTTCTTCTTTTTGAGGTTCTTCATTATCTGAGCCTTCATCTCAGTCATTTTCAGAAATAGGGTGATTTATTATCTCCATTTCTTCTTCAAAATAATCATCAATGTCATCCTTATTCCCATTATCAAAGACTTCTGATTGAGTATCGTTGGCATTTCTAAAAAGTTCAAGAGATTCTATAGCAGCTTTTCTTCGTGACATGGTTCAAAAATTTATTTTTAATTATAGGAATTAATTGAAATTAAGTAAAATTTGAAGTTAAAAGCATAATTAGCCCTGTCTTTAGTTTATTTTACAAAAAAAATGACAATATTTATGGAGGGTCCAGAAAACCCCTATCCGGGTTTAACGTATAATTTATTTTTTTAGCATGAAAATAAAATTATTTTTTAATAAAAACTTAATATTTATAATATTTTTTTGATTTTAGCTTTGATGGAAAAAAAATTTTCAAAAAAGATTAAATTTTTAGAACAACAAGCAAAAGAAGTACAAATAAGGGTCGAAAAAACCCCTCCGGTTTTTAAGTGTTAATATAATATTTACATTTAATTCCATAGTATGAATTACTCATGATTAAGGAAGGTGGACTAAGTTCATAAATAGTTTTAAAGTATAAAATTCATTTATGTGTATGATCTTGGCGTGTTAGTTTCACATTTATATTTATAATATTTTTATATTTCATATCGTTTTCAAAGCAATCTCAATTATTTGGAAAAATCACAACTCCGTAAATGTAATTAAGTAACTTCAAATTTTTAGAAAAAGTTGATTTAAAAATAATTGAATTTCTAATTATGAATTTTTTTGTTTTTGTGTATAAATCAAAATACGACAAAGAGTATGTTCTTAATTTACAAACAATTTTTATTTTTTACAACACAATCTAATCTAATGATATATTTAAAAAAGAACTTTTAAAAAAAATGTTTTTTTTTAAATTTTAATTTAACCTTTTGCTTTTTGCGTGATTCTGAGTGAAAAAAAAGATATGTATTTTTTTTTAAAGTTATTAATTTTAAAAGCTAAAATTAGGTAAATTTAAAAATTAAGTCCAATGTCGATTTAAAAATTTTTGCCAGCCTAATTACAAGGTGCTTAAATTAAACATTTTTAAAACATGATTTATTGTCTGAAAGATTAAAAGCATTTATGGTAATACCCAAATGGTCAATTGTAAAAAAAAACAGAAAAAGTATATAAAGTATTTTTTTCAAATTTTTAAATTTAAATAGCAGCTTGTCTTAATCAAAAATTTTTGTATTTTTTGTACATCTAAAATAAAGTTCCTGAAAAAAAAAATTCAGATCTTTTCATTTCATTTCATGATCTTTTATGTTTTATTTAAGATCATATTATATTTATAATAATATAATATAAAATAAAATGTTTATTTTAATATTTAAAAAAAATGGATTAAAATTTTTCATCAAATTAGATCACAAAATTTAAATTTATTAAATAACAATTTCATTATAAATTAAAAAAATAAAATAAATTTTTTTAATTCTTAAATTATATTCAGCTTTAGTAACATTTAATTTACACCTGATTTAAAGTATCTGCATATGGTGACCACTTAGTTTGAGTAATTTGTTTCTTAATTATTTCTTTTTTACGTTTAAATTTAATAACAAAACTTGGGGCATCTGTCTGACTAGAACGGCTGATTAAAAAACCTTGTTTTCGAACAAATTTCTATAAACTTTACCAACTTACAAATTTTAGAAGACAAATTATATTTAAAAAAATAAAAACCATGCTTATTCAGTTAATTTTTTTATAGTAAATAATAATTTTATTAACTATAATAAAATAATTTTTTTCGATTTCTTTCCTTTTTTATGCGGTCTTGATAAAAATATCATCTGAAAACGAGACTATTTTATAAAAATATGTAAATATTTTAACCGTAGAACACATATAAAATTAAATTATTTTTATGCATTTCTAAGCTAATTAAAAAATATCTACTTTTTATTAGTTGCCATAGCATCGACATTTAAAAATGTAATAAATTTATTTTAATTTTTAATTTTCAATAATTCTTTTAATAAAATGTCCCAAGAAGGTATAAATCTTTGGATTAAAGTAATTAAGATACATTTTCTAATCGTGAAAAGTTATTAATTTCTAAAGGATCTCGGAATAGAAAAATCCGAATGCTGTCAATTTGTGCCATCGACTAAGGCAGATATGTAAGTTTTTTAGATAATTTTGCTAGAAAATTTATTTTTCTATAAAGATGCCAATGTGGTCTATTTAAAAAAGAGCATAAAACTTCGTCAATTAGTACACAACACCAAAATTGGGTTAGAGATAAATGCACCAAACCAGGCGGCATTACAGATGCATACGGAGAAATTCGTTTTGTTGATAAAAATGACGAAATTTCTAAGTACATTAGAGTATATTATAAAACCGAAATGTCCAAAATTATTAAACTTCTATTTGGAAACACGTATTGGAACATGAAGCCACCAAGACTTCTAATATCTGTTACAGGAGGGGCTGAAGTAGCTATATCGGAATTAGTTCGTGATACATTATGCAAAGGTTTAGTAAAGGCTGCAAGCTCAACGGGTATGTTGCAATACCTAAAAATGAATAATTTAAATTTATTTTTCAAGAGGGATGGATAACAACAGGTGGAACTAATACTGGAATAATGAAGCATGTCGGTGAGGCTGTTAGATTGAATGATTCAAAAGTGACTCTACTTGGTATCGCTAGTTGGACAGCAACTTTAAAAAATGAAGACTTAATATCTATCGACGAGAATTCACCAGTGGTATACAAAATTGATAATCAGATTAAAAGATTTCCTAAGTCTCAATATCTAGAACCAAATCATACACATTTTATTTTAGTAGATGATTCTAAGTATAATAATTTTGGTGGTGAAATTGAATTTAGAGCCAGACTTGAATCAGAAATAGCTAAAATTAATAGATACAAGATTCCTAGATGCAAAATTCGATTCAAAATTCCTATAATTTTAGTTGTCGTTGAAGGAGGACCAAATACAGCAGCAACAGTTTTGGAATCTTTAAAAAAAAATATCCCTTGTGTTATTATTGACGTAAGTTGATAATTTATTTTACAAAAATATACGGATTTAAAAGTTCTCTTTATAATTGTTTTTTTTTAAAATACGTGAAAACAAAGAATAGGCCTAAACGATAATTATCCTCAAAATTAATTTGGATTTTTTACCAAAAAATTTATTAAATTTTATTAAAATAAATCAAAAATAAATTTTTTTTAAGACACATTTGTCAAAGGAAATATTGAAAAGAAAAAATTTTTTTTTTTAAATTCAAAATTTTTTCAATTTTTTGGACATTTTTTTTAACAATAATTTTCGTAAAATGCTCTAATTTTATGGAAAATCTGGTAAATTTTCGTTTTTTTACTTTTGTATATTTAGATAAATTTACAATATTTTACATCATAAATCTGAGGAAAAAATTCTTTAAAACTTTAAATTTGGAAAACCAGTAATCAATAAACATTACCGAATTTTAATAAAGCTAAAGTTTAATTTATAACTGAAACTTAAGCTTTTTTTATACTTTTAAAATATTAGAGATATTTTCTACTTAGATAATAAAAACAATTGTACATTTACTTTTTTTGATTTTTTCGGAAATATTCGAGTTTGTATTTTTTTAAATTTAATTTTTAGAATTCTGGTAAAATGGCTGACTTATTATCATATATATATCGAAAATTGGAAAAAGATAAAAAAAATACTGAGACTGATTTGGATTTCTCAAAGGAAGAAGAAAAGTGTTTTGTTAAAAATTGATTGAAATGAATATTAATTTTTTTTGTTTTTTTAGATTTAGTTTTGATCATAAATTTCACAGTTTAATCTATAAAAAACTAGAAGAATATTATAAAGATCGAAATAAAGATATTGAAAAAATTATAAACCAAATTGAAGAGATTTTCAATCCATCAAAGCGACAACTGCTGACAATATTTGATTTGAATCCAACCAAACAAGATAGCGATTTAGACGAAGCAATATTGAAGGCTTTTTCAAAATCTTACTCGAAGCCTAAGAAAGCTGAACTTAGTTTATTTATAGGAGGAAAATTTGAAGATAAATATCTTCTTAGTACTGGTGACCAATCTCAAAATGTACTTAATTCAAATTAGTTTTAAGAAAATGAAAGAATTTTTTTTTAGTTCGAAATCTTCGAAGAGTTGGTCAAGGAAAAATTTATTCTCTCATCAGAAGGTATTTTGCGTTCTCAAGAAAAAGACGAACTTCTTATCATTGAAGCAATAGCAAACAAGAAAAATCTCATCATCTTAGACGTAATTTTAAAAATTTCCTGGTGATATTTTCCATTATTTATTTGTTGCTTTTAAGAAAACATGTACTTTATGTTATATTTTAAAACAATTAGATAGTCACGAAAAATTAAATAATAATGAAACTTTGAAAAAAGATATTGCTAGAATTTTAGCCAGGGGCAATAGAGAATCAGTGTCTATTCTCGAGTTAAATCCAAAAGCTTTAAACAAAAAAAATCGTAACTTCCAAATTTTGAACATATTTCTAAAAGCAAATCCAAAGCATAAAATAGCTGAACTATGTTTGTCTTGGAATCGATGCGATATAGCAAAACAAGCTTTGTTTAATGATGAAATATCTGAAAATGTATTTTTTAAAACTAAATTTAAAAAAAAAACTAAATTAAATTTTTAATCAGATGGACATGTACCAAGATTTGATGTTTGATGCTTTATTAAATGATCAAGTTGAATTTGTGGATATGCTTTTAGAAAATGGATTCAATATAAAAAATTTTCTAACTTATAACAAATATAGTGAACTTTTTTCCCAAAAATTATCACAAGATAGCATTGTTACAAAAATTTTTCGAAAAATTTTGAAAAAAGATGCTTTTGAAAAAATTGATTTTAAATCGATTGGAAATTGTATTCAAAAATTAGTTGATAATTTGTTTATACACGAATTTTGTACAGAGTGTTTTTTAAATGATCTTGCAAAACTCGGAGAAGAAGAATTAGAAGTAAAAAAGTTTGAGGATCCTGAATTTCATTTGTTCATTTTCAACATTTTGCTGGGACGTAAAAGGCTTACAAAAATTTTTTGGTTTCAAGGAAAGGTCTTATATTTTTGTTTTAACCAAATTAAATCAATTTCTCGCTGAATCTTATAGCATTTAAACTCTATTAGGATCTATTATAAAAGAATATAAATTCGAAATTTATTTGCTGCTTCTGAATGCTCTAATATCTAGGACTTTAAATTCGTGAATGCAGTATCTTTCAGGGTTTTAAGTCCTTTTCAATATTTACTTAAATTTAAAATTAATTACTTATTATTTATCTAGAATATTAATTAGTTACTAAGAAAAGAAGATATAATTTATTGTCATAAATATAAGAGTAAATATTTTAATATTCCAGCGAGAAAATAAAATTTTTAAATATCAGTTAAAAAAATTAAAATTTTTCTTAGAATCAAATTTCTAATGCATTGATAGCTAGTAAAATATTAAATAAAATGGCCCATCTCCTGGAAGAAAATTATGAAGATTTGATCAGTATTGCCAGGTATATTTAAAACTTTTACCATTTTTAGTTCTAAATTCAAGATATTTTACAATTTGCTAAGGAATTATGAGCAATTGGCCTATGATGCAGTTACCATCAGCAATAAATTAAATCAAGGAAATACAAAATATCTTCTAGTTCGGCCGATAAGTCATTTTTCAAATATTACTGTTTTGCAAATAGCAAATTCGACTAAAAGCTTTAAATTCATGAGCCATCCAGTTTGTCAAAAATTTTTGGAAAGCATTTGGTATCACAAAATTTATCCTGGAACTCCTAGCTACAGAGTAAACTAATAATTAAAAAATATCATAAAAGTTAATTCTTTTAAACGTTATTTAGATATATCTTTCAATGTTGTGTCCTCCGTTGGTGATGCTCAAGACGGTGCACTTTACCAAAAATCAAAAAATGAAAGTAGATCACATTTTTCTTTGATTAATTTTATAACTATTAAAACAATATTTAGAACAACAACTTTGAAAATTCGAAATACTCATCCAATTTTAAAAGAAATGCTATGTAATTTATATTTTTTATTTTTAGTCTTTTTCTATTTTTTTTATCTTATTAAAGAACTTCATCTGAAGATAATATTAAAATAGATCGCTATTATCGGTCAATAGATACTCTCAACTACAAAAAATTTAATAAGAATCAAGAAAACGAAACTAATAGATTTTCACAACTAAAAGAAAACTTGCAAAAAATAAGAGATTTTCTGAAAGCACCTCTAGTAAAATTTATATATGATCAAGTAAATTAACCAAAAAAATCTTGAATTATATTTCTAATTGTTTGATATTAGTTTTGGTTTTTGATGTTTTTAATTTTGTTTAGTTATGTTTTGTTATCTGATTTCTATCCAGTTAATGTAGCTGGTCAAAAAAATACTCGACTAACTGGAAGCTTGAATATATTGGAATTGATACTGATGATTTGGGTTTTCACATTTTTTTGCGAAGAAATCAGACAATTTTATTTAAATGAGCATCAAGTAATGAGAGCCAAGATAAAAAGCTTTTTTTTCGACATTAAAAATTTTCTAGAAATAGGCGGTATTTTTCTTTTTATTATTGGAATGACTTTAAGATTTATTCCTAATTACGCCTGCTATCTATCTGCTAGAATAATACTTTGTATTGACATTATTTTTTGGTATGTGAGAAGTTTGTTTGCCTATTCATTCATCAAAAAAATGGGTCCCTTACTAGTGATCATTCGAAAATTAGCCTATAATTTGGCCTATTTTTTCCTAATAATTCTTGTTTTTTTCTTTGCTTTCGGTATTTCGACTCAATCACTCATGTATTCAAATCAGAACTTGACTTCAAATTTACTAAAAGACGTATTTTTTCCATCTTATTTTGTCTTGGTGGGTGATTATTATACTCTTTCATCAATGACTCTTGCAGGTAATCAAATAATAATTTTAAAAACCAAAATAATCTTTTTTTTTCTAGATGAAAGCTGCGTTTCTGACTCTGAAACAACTTGTCCAGATTATATAGGATCTCAAGTGTCACTTACTATTTACATTTTTTATCTATTGCTAATGAACATTTTATTACAAAATATTCTTATAGCTTTGTTCAAGTAAAGAAAATGACTTTTTAAATCAATTTTATTTAAAATTAATTGGCTTTTTTTTCTAAAGCAAAACATACGATAAAATCCAAAAAGAGTCTGATCCACGATGGAAGTTTTCTCGATATGGACTTGTCTATGAATACTTCCATAAATCATTGATCCCACCTCCATTTGTTCTACTAGATTACGTAATTATTTTTGTCAAAATGATGTTACGCCTGGTTTTAAAAAAATTTGACACTAAAACAATTTCAGACAATTGCTTTCTTCGAAGTATCAATTATTTATCCAGAATTTACTATCCAGGATTTTGTAAGTGCTATTAATTGACAGATCTGCTGTTTTACAATGATATTACATAGTTTGTTTTTTTTTCAATCAGCAAAAGATTTTTAATTAAATAATTTTGTTAGCAAACTTAATTATAATAAATTAAAAATATATAGATACAATTTAATACTAAAGATATATTTTTTTCTTATTCTTTGTAAAATCATTGTATTTCAACATTAATGCATTTACTAATAATTTTTACTTAAATATTTTATAGATCTCAAAATTAGAAAAGAAGATAATCAAGAAAGTTTAATTAAATGGGAAAAATTTGTAATCGAGGAATTAGAGTATGAATGTGAAAGAGAAAAAAACGAAAAAAAAGAGTTTAAACTTAAGCAAAATTTATTAAAGTAGTTTGTTTTAATTAATTTTTTTTTATATGCGGTATTTATTTTTAGATTAGAAACATTAAGTAATAAGTTTAATCTGATCGTTCAAAGTCAGAAAGATGCTGAGAAATTAGTTGGTTTAATGGGTAAAAAGCTGGCAGAAATTTCTGATATTAATGGAAAAGGAAATCAAAATGTAAAAATTAAGAGTCCAAAAAAACCAGCGACTAGTTCATCAGTTTACTTAAAAACTTCTTCCTCCAGTAAAGAAATGTTAAATAGAACTCCAACTAGCAGTGGGAACAGCAATTTTTCTTATTCCAATGACTTTGAAGATGAGTATCATTATTCACAATTGGATACTGAGAGTGAATCAGAAAAAATTTGATTTGTTTGTTTTTTGAATTTCATATTTTTATCAAATTAAAAAAAAATTAAAAATAACTGAATGACAAAGCTTTAAATAAAGACTTACTGGAAGAGTTTACTATGATTTTGAATTAAATTAAAAAAAGTTAACATACTTTATTGTATTTCTTTTATTTACTATTTTTTTTAATAATTATTGAGATATTTTTCTATTTAAAAAAATTATAATTGTTTAAAAATTAAAAATTAATTATAAAATTTAATAAGTTTGATAACATTATTTTTAATCAGTTGTTTACATTTTGGAGATAAGATTAAATAGATTTCCATTAAATTTTACTATAGAAATGTTAAAATAACAGTTATAGAAATGATTTTACCGTATACCCTCGTAAGATTATGCTGCACCAAAAGCTAAGACATGCTTTTGGACCATTCTCCAAAATACATCTCACCAACCATTTTAATTATGAACGCATATCCAAAAGCGTAGCCAGGGGTTTACGTCAGCATTAAATTCTGAAATAGACCCAAATTCAGACAAAAATAAAAAAAATATATTAGAAAAAAATCTTAGCTTGTAGTGCAGCATAATCGAACGAGGGAATACAGTTTCAATAAGAATTACTAATATATTAACCAAGTAGTTCCCCAATTTTTTCCAGGCTGCTATTTTTTTATATTTTGAGTTTTGAAAATCAAGAATTAACTTTCATTTATTACATCTTTTTCATCATTTCAAAAAGTAATTAGTAATTCAAATGATGCTCAATTAAATTTTAAAGTTAATTAAAAGATTCAATTTTCAAAAATTTTATTTATATTAAAACTGGAATTTCAAAGACCATTGAACTAAAACGAAATATTGAACTAAAAAATTAAAAATTCTTTTTTTTAAATCGTTGGCATTTTTTTTCATCTCAATACATTAATAAAGAATCGATGTGTTTATAAAAATGCTCTTTTCATTAATTTTCATAAACACAGCACGACCATTTTTAAATGATCAATTAAAAATAAATTGATCTAAAAGCATCGCAGTTAGACTCAAAAATTACCTAACTGTGATTCTGAATTAAAGATTAAGAAGTAAAAAAATCCGGGATTTTTTGATTAATAAAATTAAATAAAATGTTTATGATATTCAATTGGTTTAGAATTTCAATGGCTTTGAATTCTCCCATGGGAAACCTTCACGACCAAAATGCCCATAGCAACTGGTTCCAGCGTAAATTGGCTTTTTCAATTCAAGATCCCTAGAAAAATAAATTTTACATAATTTTTTTTCAACATTTTTTCTTTTAACTTACTGAACAATTTTGCCTGGTCTCAAATCAAAGTTTCTCTTCACAATATCAAGAAGCTCGGCTTCTGATTTTGTTGATGAACCATATGAGAAAATGGTTATTGACAGTGGTTCAGCAATACCAATTGCATATGAAATTTGAACCAAAACACGCTTGCAGAGACCAGCTTTTACCAATGATTTGGCAACCCATCTGGCGGCATAGGCAGCACTTCGATCTACTTTAGTGTAATCTTTGCCAGAGAAAGCACCACCACCATGAGCGCCCCATCCACCATATGTGTCAACAATGATTTTTCTACCAGTCAAACCGGCATCACCTTGTGGACCACCAATTACGAACAAGCCACTTGGGTTTAAGTGATAAATAGTGTTTTCGTCCAAATAGTGGGCTGGAATAGTCGGCTTTACAACATGTTCCATTAAATCTTGTCTGATTTTTTCAATTGTCACATCGGGCGAATGTTGAGTGGATATTACTACAGTATGGACTCTGATGGGAACACAGCTACCATTGGAAATTTTGTACTCAACTGTTACTTGAGTTTTGGTGTCTGGTCTAGCCCATGGTAACAAACCAGATCTTCTTCCATCGGCTATGGCCTTGTTTAATTTATGGGCCAAAACAATGGTTAAAGGCATACACTCTTCGGTTTCGTCAGTAGCATAACCGAACATTAGGCCTTGATCGCCAGCACCGATTTCCTCTTCTTTCTTGTTAACGTGGACAGCTTGGGCAATATCAGGACTTTGTTCCTCCAAGGCCAATAAGACGTTACATGTTTTGAAATCAAATCCTTTATCAGAAGAATCGTAGCCAATTTTTTTGATGCAGTCTCTGATAACTTTTTGATAGTCAACTTTGGCTTTGGAAGTGATCTCACCACCAACCAAGATCATACCAGTTTTGGAAAATGATTCTAATTAAAAGAATAATTAAACTTTTAATTTATCTAAAATTAGAGTTCGTACCACATGCAACTCGAGCATCTGGATCCTGTTCGAGATGAGCATCGAGAACTGCGTCACTTATTTGATCGCAAATCTTATCTGGATGGCCTTCGCCAACTGATTCACTAGTGAACAAAAAAGTTTCATTTTCAATATCTGATTGATTAATGTGATTCATTTTTGAACAATAATTCGGTCTAGTCAATTATCACGAGGGATATTGCAAGTATTTTGCAAGAAATTTGGAATTTTTTAAAAATTACTTTTCTATGAAATGAAAAGAGCAAAGAATTACTTGCAGAACACATCTATTTATATTACTCTGGATAGAGAGACCTAGTCTTAGCTCTCCAAATTTTTTCGCTCGTAAGCATTTTTAAAGCAAATGCATTAAGCCAGGCCGTAAATTTTCTCAACACATAATTGCATTTATTATAATAAAATATATTTTTTCGAATTACATTCAGCTTTTTTTTGTAAATTTTTTAAGAATCAGCAATTTAAATTTGTTTTTGTTTAAAATTGGTCCATATTACATAAATTTTCTTGAACCAAAAAACGCTTATTTTTCTCAATTCTTTCTTATGTCAAGCAAGAAAAAAAAATCATAAATTTAACAAAGCAATTTTCAATCAATCCTTTTATGTTGCACAAAATCGCTATGACTATTAGGTAAACAATGCGTAATATTTCAGAATTATAAACATAAATATTTGAAAAAGTTAAATTTTCATGAGTAACTTAGAGAGTATTTTTTTCAATCAATATATTTTTCTAAAATATGTTCAAGAATATATTTTAGAAAAAAAAATCAATTTAATCGATTTTTGAATTATAATTCAATTAAATAAATACATTTTTATTATAAAATTTGTTCAAATAAATCTTGTTTTAGAATTCAAAAGTAAAAAAATAATTTCTGGTTTGCCAAAAAAAATTATCTAACAGTCTCGTGTATACACTTCTCTTAAAAAATATTGGCTTGATTTTTAAGAAAACGAAAATGCATTATTCAAGAATAAGAACCACACCCTGAAATATTAAAAAAACATGTCTATTGTTGAAAATTAATAGAAATTCTTTAATTTAAATAAATCAAAATAACAAGTCTTCAATTTATTTTTAGTTGCTTCAAACAGAAAAATGAATTTTAAAATATTTTTAGTATTTATTATTTATTATTTAATTTTCAAAAATCTAAAATTTATATTTTCAATTAATTCAATTAATCAATGATGATTCAATATTTTGCTTTCCGACTAGAAATTAATGCTCAAGACAGCAAATTTTTAGACTTGAATCAACTGAATTAAAATGATTGCTCATTCAATATTGAAAAAATAAAAATTATTTAAAATAAAAAAATGTACGTAAAAAAAACTTTAGATTTGCAATGAAAAGTCTGTTTTATATCTAAGTAATAATCAAATATTGAGCAGGTTTTCAGTATCTTTTATTTGGCGTCTTAGGTCTAATTTTTTAGATGCGAAACTAACTTAAATTAAAAATAATTTGCAATGAAAATCATAAATTATTAAAGGAAAAATAATTGCAATTTTTTTTATTTCAATGCGTATAGGGAATAAAACTTTAAGCAAGCACATTGGTCCAAGTGGAAAAGCTAAATTCGAAACATGTGCTTTTAGAAAATAAAAAAAAATCGAACATCGATTCAAAAAATTATCTTTCTAGTATAACGAAATAAAATCTAATCAAAATCTGGTCTAAGTCAAGTAATTCTCAATGCTAAACTAATGTTTCGATTAAAAACATTTCTTATTTAATAAATAACAGCGTTTCTGCAGATAACCAACTCCTAAACTTGATTTCATACTATTCTGCAGAAATTGTTTTCTAATTTATCTTGGATAAAATCAGTTTTTCCCTAATCTGCAGCTAACAATTTTAAAATTTACTTTCAAAAGAAAGCTAACTGACTTGTTAAGAAAGTTACTTTAGATACAATGACACTTGGACCAGATTTTAATTTCAGTAAATAGAATAATAATCACTCAATTTTTTTAATCAATTTTCAAATCAATAGATCGATTATATGAAATAAGATGGAAGCAAAAAAGCCGAAAATTTTGGTTGAAAAGGTGACTAGAAAAATTAAGGCCTATTTGTTTAGACAATTAGAATTTAAATTTAGATAGAAATTTTGGACGAATCTACCGGACAGATAATTATGAAAGAACAAACAAGACTGGTGTACACCTCAAACAAAAATGATCAAGACACTGATTTGGACCAAGTAACTAGTGAAAATAAGTCATCAAATTTTTTTTAATATTTTTTTTTTTTAGATTAATAAAGACTCAATTATAATCGATGATTACGATGAAAACTCCTCGCTGAATATTAACTCTAAGTCAAATAGCCTGGAAAATTTGAATAAAAGCGGCTTTGATTCCGAAATAGAATATGTAATTTGGATTAATTAATTTTTAATAAGTTGAAATAAGAATTACATTTTTTTGCAGTCTACACCCTCAACAATACAATTATTTGACGATTCAAATAATAATCTAGAAAGTTTAGAGGACAAAAATGTTTCTAGTCAAAGCAATCGTTCGAAAAAAAGCGACCAAGGGTACAATTCGAATCAGCGAATAATTATAATCGAGACTCAACCTCAATTAGATATTAACAGTCATTTGCACTCGTTTTCTAGCATGGAACAAAATTTAAATAAAAAAAATCTGATAAATTCTGGTTTCCCGGCCCATATAGTTCAAAATTATTCTATCTTAGCTCAAGAAATTACGGCTCCATTAGAAACAACCAAAAATCCTGTAATTAGCAACGATTATTTATCAACACCGAATGCATTCACTACACAAAAATGGTCTAGAACTAAATCCGAAAGTAATAAAAAAGAGCACAACGAAAATCGATGTACGAACGGAAATTTAGCGCCCAGTTTTCGCAATCAGAAAGATGTGGCAACTTGCCAGTTTTGCGGACGAGCCATGCTGAAAAAAAATATACCAACACATATAAGGAGAGCTCATACGCCTAAAGAAGAGCTCGTTTGCTTAAATGAAGAACAAAATATATTTACCTTTCAGCATCTCAAGCCTGGACAAAGAAGAAAGCGGTCGGCTAGAGCATATGACTATAGTTTAATGACCGCAACAGTCAGTATTGATGAGGATCCATGTGAGGGCATTGAAAATAAGTTTATAACTGAAGGTGAAGAAATTTTGAGCACTGATCTACTTCAATTGGCTGATAGAATAAAATATGGAATAAGCCAAATTCAGACTAGCACTTTGACAAAATTAATTGATGTATTAACCAAAATTGAATACAGCACACAGGACGAGATAAGTTTGAATGCCAAGTCAATAAGAAACATGATATGTTTTTATTTGACATCGGGTGAAGAGTTTAGATACAAGGTAAGACAAGTTGGTGGTGACATAATAGAGAAGAAAAAACAAGTAAATAATTTGAGAGCTGATTTGAAAGAGATAATGGCTCGCAAGGCCCAGCTAGAAAGACGTATACAACCATTAATATGTGAATTGCAAAAACTGGAGGACCAACATGGAAGCCTAATTGAATCGATTGCTAAAAATAATGAACAGCTGCATTTTGAAATTTTAACAAATGATACTGATGAATCTGTTAATTAATTGATTTCGAGCTTAAGTTGTTTTCTTTTTTTATAAATAGCCTTTTTCAAACATATATTTTTTTAAGTTTTTTCTTTTTTTTTTAATATATTGTTTTATTTATTAATTTTAAAATAATAAAACACGTCTGGAATTATATCATATTGATATTAATTTAATAAAGCATATTAAGTCAAGATAATTAATTTTTTATTTTTTTTTATAGGTCATTATTTTGAGAAATTAATATTATTTTTAAAAAATATTTATCTTTAAAATTAAATAGTTAAAAATATTTAAGAAATATAATTTTTGCTGCAAAATATACTTATTTTCATGGAATAAAAACTAACAAGAAAGATAACACAAAGTGTCGAAAAAACTCCCCCGGTTTTTGAGTGTTAATTATTTTAAACTAAGTCTTTACTATCACAAAAAGCAGAATCAATAAAAAATCTTAATTATAATGATTCAATATCATTTTAATAAATTTCATTTCCATTTTTCTCCAGTTTGCTGATTATTATCTGTAGGCATAAAAATTTAAAGTGATAAGCATAGAATTTGACAAATTGTTCCGAGGTTTCTATATATTGAAATTCAGAAGTTGTACTTGGGGCAAGCAGTTGGAAATTTTTTTTCAACATTAAAACTTGTCGCATTTTCCAACAACAATTGAACAAATAATTTTAACAAATGAAAATACAGACAGAAAATGATGAAAACTTTTCAAACGTTTTCTTATTTTTTTATTTTAAACTATTTTTGCATCAATCGAGAGGTGTTTTCCTAGAAAATTTTAAACAGAAGCTTTACACAATTATTGCAAAAGAAGCAGTAGTAAAACAATATATAAACAAAATGTGAAATAATCAAACGATTTATATTTTAATATTCTTTTTTAAAGTAAAATTCAAAATAAATTAAAATTTACGTTTAATTATAAGCATTTAGTTTAAACGTACCTAGTTCTAGATTAGAAAATTTGTATAAAATTATTAAACAATCAATAAAACAAGATATTTAAGAAATCTTGAAGTTTTTTAAATATATTGTTTCATTGAAGAAAAGAAGGGAAAATAATAATTATCCCTAAAAAAAGAAAATAAATTTTTGATTACAAATAAAAAATATATTTAAAAAAAAGAATTTTAAAAATTTATTTCAAAAGCGATCTTCAGGATCTAAGATTTCTTAAATAAATTTTAAGTTTATTAATAAAAATATTTTCTTTCAGAAAATTCGCGCAAGCAATTCCTTTTTAATTTTCTATCAATTAATATCATAAATAAAGCAAAATAAAATTTTTATTTAATTTTCAATTTGTTCTATTTGGTCAAAAATTTCAAATGTGTAATTTCATTGAATGGCATAGTTGCAATATTTTAAAATAGAAATTATAAAGTTTTAAAAGTGAAAAAAGAATTCTTATTTCTAAGTAAATAATATCAACTTAATTTAAAAGCAGTATTTTTGAAATTTTGGGAAATTGTTTTTTTTTGCCATTTGAAAAGCTAATTCTGAAAAGAAAGAAACCAAAAAAAATTATGATAAAACGTTTATTTGAATTGTTAAGAATAAATAAATATTAGAAAAATATCTTAGTAAGATTTAAGCGGTTATTGAAAATCATTGTTTATTTAAGAAAAAAAAATTCAAGATATTATTTTATTAATTTTTTTTGCTGCTATGACTTGATATAAAATGTTTTATTAAAAATATCAAATTGAATTAATTTTCTAATAAAAAAATTATAATTAAAGTGTTAATTTTTTATTTTTATTTGGATAATTTTTAAAAATGTTAAAAATAAGAAATCTAATTTCTAATCTTTTTAACAAAAAATTCACCAAAACTAAACAACTTTGGAAAAATTGAAAAAATTTCAATACTTTTGTTTATATTTTAATTTTATATTAGTTGCTGGATTTATTTTGTTTTATTTATAATTTATTTTTAAATCTTGCTAAATCAAAGAAAATAGATTTTTAAAACACGAAATTCTATTTTGAGAAAGAATTTAAATCAATTTTAAGAACCAATTTTTTTTAAACATGTATTCTTGAACGAAACTAAGAACAATTTTTATCATCAGCAGAATTGTTTCAGCATTAAAACATTAAATTGGAAAATATTTACTTTTATAAAATGTTTGCTTTCTTTTTGTAATTATTTAGTCTTAAAAATTATAAAATTTTAATTTCTAGACAAAAAACCTTCTTAAAAACTAATTCATTCGACTTAAATTAATTCATCAACAGCTTTAATAAAAGAAACTCGACAACAAACTTAAAATTAAAGTATCTTTCCTGTTTAGTTATTTCGTTTTTTTTTAAATTTTTGCCAAGGTTACGAAAGCATTTAACACCATTTAAATCATTTATGCTAATTAAAGAGTCTTACTGTTTGATTTAATCAAACTTAGCTAACTATCAGCTAAATCTCATAAAACATTTATATTTCTGTATGCGGAAATTTAATTGCCAAATATTAAAGCGTTTCCAATTTAAAAACGTATTTGACTTTAATTTATTATTTTATGTAAATATTTGAAAAGTATTTAAAGTGTTTCTTTTAAATTTTTTTCATTAAAGAATAACTTAAAATGGATATATCAGTCGATGATTTTGGTGACAAAATTTCTGCATTTTTGGACTACATCAACGAAATAACTCTAAAGAATTCGGAATTAAATATTGAGGAAAGACGCTTAAAAATTTCCGAATCTCTCAAATTCGATTATTTTGTGCATAGACTGCGTTTAATATTCGGTCCTGATTTAAATGAGTCACATTGCAAAACATTTTTCAAAAAGATTTCTCACAATCCCGATTGTCCTGTTGATTGGAGCGAAGTAATTATTAAACTAAATGAAAATCAATTAAGATAATATTTTGCTGTCTATTCTATTTAATAGCTTTTTGGATACAATTCAGATTCAGTTGGTCCGGATGACTCAGGCAAAGCCTTTGATACAAATGATGGTATTGACGAGGTTCAGATCTTCATGGCTCCCTTTCGCTTCAGAATCGGTGACGCTTCAGGCGAAAAAGCACGAAGAGACATCATCCAATCAATACACTATGCCTCTGATATAGACTCTTTTATAACAGTCGCTCAAAAAGGTGCAGTATCAATTTGGAATGGCAAGTTAAAGCTAAATGGATGTATTTTTCTGAAAGAACAATATGATGGTTGGTTGAACGGTTGCTGTTTTTTGCCAAACATAAAGAGGGTTGCGGTGACTGCTGAACGAACTCTTTGTCTTTGGGACTTTAAGAGCAACAAGCAGCAGTCCATGAGTAACGGCATGGTATTTTTGTCTTTAATAATTTAAGAAGTTTACTCTCTCAAAAATTAAGGTTTTGTTAAATATCCAAGGTATGTCTGGCTTGACATGTTTGGACAACATCAATAAAATAAATCAACACAAAGACTCGGATAAATTGATTATTGGTGATAGCTTTGGCAATGTCATTACAATGGAAATAAGTGTAAATGATTTATCTTCGAATAACACAAAGCCAGATTTATTTGACCCCATGCGCAAAATCATAGAGGTCGATTCAGCAAAAAATTTAATAATAAAAAAAAAGGTTCATGATGAAGCCGTGACCAAAATACAGTATATACCTGAGCTGAATAGTTTCATAAGTTGTTCGTCAAGCGAAAAAATATCTTTAGTCGTTGAAGAACTTTTCAAATTTGAACATAAAGATATCAAGTGAGAATTAATAATTTAAACATTTAATTAGCTCTCAAACTATTTAAAATCTTGAACTTAAGCAAATAATTTTTATTTGAACACTTTATTTAGGCTTTCGAGGTAAAAGATAAACTGATATTTAAAGAAAATAGCAATTTAAATTTAAAAGAATTCTAAACAAATTTTGTACATTTATTTTTAAGACCTTTTCAAAATTAATTTTATTTCGAGCTTTCTGATGAATAGCCATTACCTTGAAATTATCTATTAGATCCAAGCCTTATAGACAAAAATAATAAAAAAAAAATTAAAAAAGGCAAAAAAAAGAATTCAAATTATCTTTTTTAACTTTAATTTGTTGTATGTCTATAAAAAACAATAAAATATTAATAATCCTTCAGATAAATCTAGATTATATTTTGAAACGAATCCAGTCACGGTGAAAATTGCAAAAAAAAAATTTAAGTCTAAATGATTCATGTATTCAGATTTTTTAGCTTAAAATAAAACAATAATTATTAGAAAATCTTTTTTTTTGGACGTTAATTACCAGTTTCCTTAAATTACTTTATCTAATTTAAATTTTTTTTTTAAGTATAAAATAATAAATGTCTAATTGGTGCACTTTGTGATTTTACTTCCTAAACTTATATAAATAATTTTTTTACTTGTTTATTTTATTTTTATTTAACGTAATTGCTCGATTTTAGTGACTAAAGTTGGAAATTCGGTTATGGTATTGAATTTAACCCTGGATTTCATTTTAAGGTCTTTTTTACCACTATAAATGAAAAAGGTCAAAATGAAAACTAGTATTCGATTCTTGATGAATAGTCACTAAAATTGAGAAGTTAAGTTGCATCAATCTTTTTGGCAAGTCAAATAAATAAAGATTTTTTCTTTTCTGTGTTAATTTTTTAATATTTAGCTAATTAATTTTTAATCAATTTCACATAAAGATTGGAAAAATAATCAAAAATAAATATTAATTATATTTAAATACTTGGGTAATTTTCAAAGATTAATCGCTTGAATTATTTTTGCACAATTTTCAGAGACTTATTAGTAAAATGTGTTAGAATCAAAAAAATATTAAAATTAAATGATTTTTTAAATATTTTTGTTTTCATGAATAAAAAAGATTTCGGCTTTTAACTTAAATACCATTAATCTTAAATTTTATTGAACTTAGTTTGATTTAAAAAAATTTCATACAAAAATTGTTTAGGGTTTTAAATTGGAAATTTTTAGATTTTTAGTCAATAGAAAAACAAAAAAAATACATATTTAGATTTACAAAATATTTTTTATGTTTAATATAAGATTTTTTCATAAAAATATTGAAATTATTCTTATATTAATTAATTTTAGAATTAATCGTCAAGTTGGTATAACTAAAGGCTTGAATACATTTTGCTATTGTTCCAAAGTTAATCTGATAGCTACCGGTGGAGTTGATAAGATAATTCGTCTTTACAATCCGTTAGTGATAAGTAAATCATGTGGAAAATTGATAGGCCATTTATTTACCATCGTTGACTTGGCGTGCAATGAAAAAGACCAGCAGTTGATAAGCCTTTCATCAGAGCGTGTTTTTCGGGTTTGGGATTTAACAACTTTTAAGTGCTTGCAAGTTTTTTCAGACACTGAAACAAGGCCTGGTGAAAAGAGAATTTTTTGTCTTTGCTTTGATCTGAAAAGAGACCGACTTCTTACTTGTTCTAGTGTTTTGGATTGTTGGCCTCTCACTCGATCTGTTCAAGATACTATGCTTCCGCCTCATACTCATGATAGGCCTATTGTAGCTATTTCCTACTCGGAAAATCAATTAGCTACTTTGTGCACTGATTCTGTAATTAAAGTATGGGAATGCGACATAGGAAAACTTTTATATGTCATTAAGGAAGGTATTTAAAATGATTAAATAAAAGTTCTAATTTAAAATTCAAATTTAGCTCATGGCCATAAAATAAAAGTAACATGTATGGCTATTGATCCAAGTGGATTCAGATTGGCAACAGCCGCCAATGACGGCTCAATAAAAGTTTGGAATTTTGCTACAGGTCAAGAGCTTAAGACAAAATCAGCCAAAAAAGATCGAATTGAATCCAAGATTGCAAGTTTGCACTATGGAAATATACAAAATGAATTGCTTTTATTTATTTGCTATTCGTCTAATCTAATAAAAATCTATCAGGATTCAATCGATTCAAATGAACTTAATCTGGTATTTTGTCTTGGAAAAATGATGGGAAAAAGTTGGTCCCTAAATCGATATGATCCTGTTCCGCCAATTCAGAACGATAAAGAAAATGAAGAAGATGAAATTGATAAACCAAAATTAGATGAGTATCAGTATTCTTTGTTGGGTAAGCATCGAATCGTTTCGAGTGCATTTTGCAGTGAGCTGAATTTATTGATAACAGCATCTAATTGTCTTGTTTTATGGAATACAGCAACTCAGGAATTAAAAGAAATGTTGAATAAAGTTTTTTTTTAAATAAAATTAATTTTTGACTTTTGATTCAGTATGGGTTTGAACAATTTTAAAGAAGAGAAAATTCTAGATGAAGGATTAGCTCAATCTGGTTCATTTGGAGACTTGGATAGGATATTTTGTGTAAAAATTATGGTTAATAAAAAGAAAAAAGTTGAGTTTAGGTACTTTTATTGGCTTTGAAGATACCATTTAATTAAACTTTTATTCAGAGATGAAGTCATCGAGTTTTTCGATGCTGAATCAACAAAAAATGACCAAGCTAGTGAGGTAAAATAAAATGAGTTTTTAACTAATTTGGCGATCGGAAATTTTGATCCCCTAATTAACCAGTCTAAGATCCGGTCCTGTCACTTAAGGTTTCATTTTTAGAGCAATCAAATATTTAAATACTAAAAACTTTTTCAAGTAGATTATCAGGAAATTTCAAGTTTTTTTATTATTCACTTATTTTTTACTACTAATACCTTTATCGAAATTGAACAAAATATTTTAAATTACTATTATAATTATTTAATTATTATTATAATTTTTATTTAATAGTCAGAAAAAGATAATTTTGATAATAAAAGTTCATACAGTAAGCTTTTTTTAATTTTAAAGCTTAATAAAAATAAAAATATTTAAGGCCGAAAAAGCAGTATTATTTCAGTTGATCAACCGGACAATGAAAAAAATGTACAATCAAATAAATCTTCATTCAAATTTATTATAATCACTGGTCATGAAAATGGCTCAGTAAAATTTTGGAGTGAAAATGTAAATTATGCACTTTTTCTTTATAAAAAAAACAAAATATTTTTTAAGGGGTGTATTATAAACGAAATATTAACCAATAGCTCAATTAAACCATCACCAGTTACATGCATTTCTATTGATCTAGACAGAAAATTTCTTTATACTGCTGACTCAAATGGTTATATCACAATATGGTTAATTGAAGAATTTATTGAGAGTTACAGTTTAACTGATAAAATTGATTTAAACGAGAATTCCAACAAGATAAGCTTGGTCGTTTGTTGGCGAGGACATATGCAAAAAATTATTGGCTTAACATACATACCTCAAAGCAAAGTTTTGCTTTCAGCTTCTTTAGATGAATCAGTAAGGTAAGTTTATCACTTTTATTGAAATTTAAAATATGCTAATTAAAAAAAAAAGAGCATGGTATGCCAAAAATGGAAAATATATTGGGTTTCTTGGTCAGAATAAACCTATTAAAACGCCTACTTACGATTCTTCAGACTGGACTGCACCATATGATATCACCGAGGTAAGAGAATTGAATATTCAAATTTATTTTTATTTAATTCTTAATTCAAGTCTCCAATTTTTCATAATAAGTCAAGATTGGACAAAAAGTCCACTGAAAAAAACTACGAATATCCATTAATTTTAAACAAACAAAAACTGAATGGAAAAATAAACGAACCTCAGAAATCTGCAAATTTACCCCAGGTGTCCGCAATTAATCTAAAAGAAAAGCCAAAAAAGAATAGTTTTTCACCAAACGAAAAATATTTCGATGCATTGGTCAAGCCCAAACATTCATTTAATGAATCTGAAGTTCAAGTTAGATCTTTTTGTGAAGGTTCAATATTTTCTTCTCTTCCATTATATCAAGTACATAGTTTTTAAAATCAAAATAAAGTCATAAATTATCCCTTAAATTATAATTTTAGCCTTTATCAATTAGCTCTGATGATTTAAAAACTTTGATTTTATCGAATCCTTATCGTTTAAGCAAAGAAGCTACGATACTTTCAAACGAAAAAGTATTTTTTTTAAATTTCGATATAAAATTTTCTTTCATTAATTTTAAAAATCAATTAGCAAAAAGGTCCAAGAGTTAATTTCAAGAATAATGTAAAAATTATAAAATAATACTCTATTAAACTTCAAAATCAAAATAAAATTCAATAAATTTTTATTTTTTAATTTAAATTTTCTAACATAAAATTGGATGATTTCGATACAAATTATTTTTTTCATTCAAGTTAAAATTATTCAAATGTTGCTGATAAGTCGATATGTTGGTTAATTTCGTTACAACTAGCTGTAAACACATTTTCTATTGGAACATGGAGATCCTCTAGTCCATCCAAAAAATTAGCCTTAATTTTTGAGTGTTGTTCTTTAACAAAATTTGTCATATCCACAACATCAACAATGTATTCTTTTGAATATTTAAGAAGCATATCTCCTCGAATTCCTAACTGAATGGCTCTTCGTCCTGACTTTACCTTTGAAAAATCGGGATTATGGTCTGGATCCCACTGAAGTACTACAGGTTTAGCTTTTTTAGATAAATCGTTTGAGCTAGAAGTAACTGAATTCTTAAGGATATTTTCAAAGCCTTCTTTTTTAATTCTAAATGCAAGTATTCTTTCTTGGTTTAATTTTGTCGCCCAACCTGAGCGATACATCATCCACAAAAAATTTGTTTTTATCCAAGTCATTCTTGAAAGGTTGTATCCTGCTTTTAAGCAATCTTCGTTATGTAAGTTTTTGTTTTTTAATATTCCTTCAGCAATTTTATCATTGTATGCTTGATAAACAATTATTGTATCCTGATTAAATGATGCAAGGATATGTTTTCCTTCTTTCGGCCATTTTTTGACTTGTTCTTTGTACGAGCAGATTTTAATTGAATCCATTAAATTAATATGTGTTAAAATATCTAATTAAATTGAAAAACTACAATTTTATACTAAAGCAAATTTTTAAAGTTAATTTCATAATAACTTGAAATAACAAATTAAAATAATTTTTACATTGCGAAAAATGATAGCAAAATTTAGACTGTTTTTTGCGTCTTTACTCATTTAATGAAGATATTTCAGCGATAGAATTTTCAACTACCTTATTGGCATAACAAAATAAGAATCCTTTCATTTTATCACAAAGGTTACAAAAAGTACTTTAGTTTGTTTTTAGTACATAATTTTACTAAAGCTTATAAAATGATTTTTTTTCTTTTACAAAAGTCGGTTATCTATTGAATGAGACAGTAAAAAACTTTTTATACAATAAAAAATATTGCTTAATATTGCCAAAAATATTAGAATAAAAACAATTTTTTTATAAGATGCGTAAGAGCATAAAATTTTCCATTCATTTGACCAATTAACAAGTTTATCTATATCCTTACCTGATCTTTCAGTGTTTTTAGAATCCTCAACAATACATGCAACTTTTTTTAATGCACTAGGCAAGTCATTAATGAAAATAATAAAAAAAAGCGAACAAAAACGGGACTCGAAGGCACACTGCTAATAAATGACAGCATCCTTTACAAGACATTCCATGAATTTATAGACAAATGATGTTTTATTTTATTAATTTGTAAAAGAAAATTTTACCCTCCTGACTTTCAGAAAATTTTCAGTAAATCTAGTATTAAAAATTATAATGTTAACTTATTTTTGCTTTCTAATGTAGTAATATTTAAAATAAAATATTTTGTAAAATTATTTTTAATAAAATAAAATTTTTTATTTGAGATTTGAAAAAATTATTCATTTTCTTTATTATGTGGAAATTTATGACATTCCATACAATTAGAAAAAATTTAATTCAATGAATTGACAAAATGAATTTTTTATTCCTCTTAAGTTCACGAGTCTAAAAAATGCCTAATGTTTAATCAAGTACTAGATGAAATAGATAAAAGAATAAGTTATGACGTAATTATGTGAATGTTCGATTTTAAACACTACACAAACTTAATAAGCATAAAATAAACCGAGGATTAATTGAATCTATCATGAAGGAACATAGAAGAAATCCTCAAAGAATAGACAGACAAAAGATAATATTTCCAATCAATTCATTTTTGTATTTTTGTAGAATTTTATTGGGTCATTTGATCAACTATTTAATTTTCGGTTAATTTTTTTAAGATTAGTTCTCTTTTGGCGTTTTTTTTTTGTTGGCCTTTTTTTATATTTGTCAAGTAACGAAATCATACAATAAGCGTACAGTTTCAAACAATTGTAAGTTCTTCGTAGCATTTAGCATTTTTGAAATATTTTAAAGAAATTTGAAATGTTTCAAATTTAAAAAAAATAAAACTACGCTATAATTCTTAAAATGCATTGATAAAGATTTCTAATAAACTTTTAATATGTAATTTTCTATATAAGATGTAAATGTTGCAAAAATCGTGTTAGATTTATAATTATCATTTAAACAAAGTTGTAGAAAAATTTATTTAATAAAAAAAATTCAAAAACAAATTACATTTAAATATAAAACATTACTAATTATACTGATCATAAAATATAAAATATTCAATCAATCAATTAATTTTCAATTATTATCCTAACAAATAAGTTTTTTATTTTCCATAAATACTGTATAAATTAAATTTTCGAAAATGATAGTCATCAGCATCTCTCTTAATCAATGAAATTTCGTTACAATCGATCACTTCATTTTGATTCGAATCTCTGTTTTTTTCCAAAACTAAAGCATTATGGCATTCTTGAGATTTATTAAGAATTGGATCTTAAGTTCATTTTAATAGTTTTTTAATTTAAATTTTTCTGCAATTTCTTACTTGCTAAGCCTAATCGAGCAAAAACCAAAACTATCAACCACAAGAAAGAGAGATTCATTTTCTAAACAAAATTTAAAAGTCTCAATATTTTTTATAGCTTTTATTTAAGTATTTATAAAGCTGTTTAAATCTCGATTTAAAAATCTTGTTGCTTTAGTGAATTTTCTTTAAAAAAAAACTATTCATAGAAATCAAAAGTATTTTTTTAGCCAAACCTAATGTTGCTTTTTTTTAAATTTATTTAGAAATTATTAAAAAAATTACAATTAATTGTTTAAAAAGTTATTAAAAAAATATTTTTTATCCATAAACACTGTACAAATTATAAAGCGTGATCGTATAGGGATCAATATATCTTTTATTAATGTCTTTTTTGGGCATTTCAAAATCAATTTGTTTCTTGATGAATTTGTCTTTTGATAAAACCGTCTTTATTGGTAATTTGAAAGTCGTTTTAAATATTTCTGAAGCAGTAAATTCTTTCTCAAAAACAGGACCTTTACATAAAATTGATTAATAATAATCCAGCTCTTTAAAAATAGATGTTACTTGCAGAGCCAAAGATCAAAAATGAAAAAAGTAAGAAAAATACAAGAAGTTTCATTTAAACAATAGAAAAATTGAATTCGAATATAATGTATTTATACATATAGAATTAGTGAGACAATGAGCTAAAAATAACAATGATTTGCAATTAAATATAAATCACAAAGAACACATTTTTCAATTTTATCCAAATATCTTCTATTAAAAGTTTAAAAACATTTATATTTTTCTCGAGGAGGTCCATTCAATATTATATTTAAGAATTTTAATTTTTGATTTCCAATTAATCAATGAATAAAGCTCATTTCTGAAAGCGACATTAAAAAAAATATTAAAAAAAAAAATCAAACTAAAGTAAGAGTAAGAAATAGCATTACTAATCAAATGTATTTTGTTAATATCGGTTTCGTCTGATAAATGCTGAAGATTGTGATAAACACTAGTTAACACATAAGTTACTGCAAGAGGAAAATTCAAAATAAGAAACGACGAATTAATCAAGCAAAGACCGAATGCAAATTGAATCTGCTTTTTTAATCGTGTTTTAAAACATACTTTTCTCTTTGTTTCCATTAATTTTTTTATCATTAAGATATTGAGTAAAGTTATAATAATAAATGGAATTATAACTCGCAACAATGCTGAGGAAATGTTAGATATTAAGTCATTTTTTCGACTAATTGTGCAAATCTGAATAAATTTTGTTTGATTTAATTCATCAATTAAATTCTGTTTTTTCAAATATTTAAAGCTGCTAGGTAGATTTAAGCACATAATCGAGATTAAAATAATAAGAATTGTTAGATTGATTAAAATTCTTTTTCTGAGTAAAAATACAATTTTACTTGTTGGATTTTTTATTTCAACATATTTGTTAACTGTAAGAAGAACTTGTATATAGATAGGAAATTGCTGGCTCATTCTGCCAAAATATCGAAAAAGATAACAAGATGCATTTGAGTAAACACTTAAATCAATTCCAATAACTCTCAAGTACTTGTAAAAAATATAGTTCCATATTAAAGCAATTGTATTTAAAGATGCAATTACAGATGAGATATATCCATAATTTGTCTGACGAAATCTCTTACGTAGAAAAATTACTATTGTCAGAATGTTGAGAATTGATCCGATGGGAACAATAATAATACTGCAATAAAAATAAATCTGTATTAAAAAATTTTGGTATTGCATTTTAAAATTTTTTTTTTCTAACTAAAATTAAGAAAAGGAAACTTTCTAATTTAAGGTTTATTCTCGAAAAAAACATGTTTTTATTATATATCTCTAAATTTTTTAATCAAATTTAGAATGAAATGTGAAACATAAATCGATATTCAGACAAGTAATGCATACTTTATTTAAAATTAAATTCCTTAAGTTATTAATATATACCATGTTTAAAAAAAAGCATCTTTACAAAATATTCGATCCATGTAAATAAGAAATTTAAAATTAAAAGAAAAAAATTTGTTTTTCGAAAAAAAATTCGATTTATGTTTTTATCTAACCCTAAACATTTTAAATAACTAATAAAAATAAATTAAATTTTATTTTGATAAAAAAGTACAAAAGACTGATTAGTTTATAAGTATTCAAGTTATATATAAGCATGTTTTAGTATTCAAGTTCTGATCTATTCCACAAAAAAGCCATTTTTAATAGTCGTTTCATGAACTCAAAGCTTCATTTTTACTAAAATAACTCTGAAAAAATTTATAATCAAAACATGAGAAAGCATTTTATTTTTTTAGCATCGTCTTGGTGGAGGAGGATATAAGCAAGCTTTGGACATGATTTTCCAGCTGAGCAAGAAAAACATTTTTTTAGACCGATTTTAGTTTCTCTATCTCTTTGAAATTTTCAATTAGAGCACTCTTCAAGTCTAGCAATAGCAGCTTCTAGATTCAAAAAATCTTCACTTTTGTTATACAAAGTTCTAACGCGTTTAGCGTCGCTGTTTTGGACCATGTTTTCATCATCTTCTTCTATGCCTAAATTAAAATCATTGATCCCAACTCCAACTTCACATTTTTTTTGTCCAAATTTTTATTTCTTCAACAAAAAGTAATTATTTTAGAAGTATAGGTAATTAACAGCCTTCCCATGGGGACTTCCCCAATTCTCCTCCAGGATTTTTAATGCTTCGTCTATTATGTCCGAACTAAAGATGACACAAATTAATTATGTTAAATTTAAATTTCAAAATTTTTTTTAATTTTCAATAATTGTTAATTTTTAGTTGACAAATCAATCAATAATTCGGCATCAAAAACCAAAAGTATTTAAGACTTGTAGGCTTATTGAACTTGCAAAAAATTATACATTTAGTATTGATCGGATTTTTTTTATTGATCATTATATAAAGAAAATAGTAAATTAAATCCTAAAAAAATTAATTTTAGTTGTAATGTTTGAATTGAAATGATATTTAAATTGATAATCAACTTCAGCTTACCCAAGAAAAATTTATATGTGGGATTATCGCTCGTTATAAATTTTCATCCATTTTTTTTTTGAAGATCTTAAAATAGGAATTTATAGTCAACAATCTAAAATTAAATAGAATATAAAAAGTTGGCCCTTCACTTTATATATAAAAATTGATTCATTCTAAAATTAAATTGCCTATTTTAATCATTTATATAATTTTTTATCATGCTTAGAATAAAAGATGGTAAAATATTTAAAAAAAATTTTATAAAAATTTTAATTAAGTTTCTAAAAAGCAAATTCAGAGATTAAAAAAAATTATTTTTTTATTACTTTTATTGAAAGCTAAGCCATTTGATTTTAAGTAAAAATCATATCCTCAATATAAATAAACCCGCTTTAGAACTATGTATCTGAACTAAAATCGTTCAAATAAACAAATATTTGTTTTATTTTTAATTTTTCTTGGATTTATTTTTTATCTATAATTGAAAAAAAAATTTATGATGCGTAAAAATTTATCTAAATGAAATAAATCAAATTTTGCTTTAAATATAATTAATATGGTTTGAATATGCTGTATATTTAGGCACAAGATTTTCATAATAAATTCGATTTAAAAATTTATATAGAAACGATATTGTTTGAAATATTTTTCATAATTCGCGAGCTCTTATTAAAACGAACTCGCTCACTCATAAACTAGCAAAACAAAAATCCAATAAGCAAGTTTCCATTTTCCTAACTTATAAAAATTTTGGAATAATGGAAAAACAATGAAGTTAAAATTGCTTTACATCGTCTTTTTTTTCTTATTTAGCGCGGTTAAGTGCTCGACTAGCAAAAAAAAATACGAACAACAGTTAAAACATGCTAAGCCAAATTATAAGACAAAGTGTAGCGATTATTATAGTGAATTTAATCCACACATAGAAAAACGCCTAATAATACCAAGTTCGGTACAAGTTTCTTCTGTATCGGTGTTGGGTGAAATTTTCGGTATATTCTATCAGCAATGTTCCCAAAATGAGAGTTTTACGCAAATAAATGATTCTTTAGTTGAAATAAATTGGAAATATCAATTTTTCGAATCACCTCACTGCATTAGAGTTGACATAGACTTAGGAAATATTACCAAATTCAAGAATAATCTCAACTACGCATTCTACATGTTCAGCTATAGAGAATTAGGCAAGTCTAATATTTTTTTAAAACGAAATCCAATAGTTGACCAAGTAAATTCTCTTGTTATAAATCGAGTTCATCTCAGACCCTATATCGTTTGTGTTTCGTTCTTCAAACAAAATCCACATTTTTTAGAAAATTCCACTGAATGTGCTCAAATGAGAAAAGCAATGCTTGAAGATGAGCGTGTTCATGATGTAGAGTTGTGTGTCGATATCGATACACCAACCCATTTTTTAAGTGCTATTAACTCTGATGTTCACGGAATGGATGGAATCGATCGTGAACTAGTAATGGTTATTTTTATATTAGCCCTTTTAGGTCTAATTTTGGTAGTTATCACAATAGCACATTATTTTATAAAAAAACCTAGAAAGAAGTACTTTGAATCAATTCAAAATTACATAAGCAAAAAATCTCAGTCAAATAGTGGAAATCATTCGGCACTACCAAGCAACGTTGGCTCGCATAATTCTCTAATAATTAAGGAAAAAAATCACAATCCAGCCATTACGGTTACAGATTATACTAAGAGTATTAATTTACATGAAGAACCAATTGAAACAGACTCTTTATTGAATAAATCAAATCCGGTGAAAAGTGACTTTAAAAAAGCTGAGTTCACAATTGGGGAAACAATTCCGGAAGAGTCTATAAATGATAGTCAAGTTAAAATATGCGAAAAGCAATTTGTTAAAAGCTTAGATCCAGAAGAAAATGAAGAATGTATAAAAACTATTTCACATTTGTTGGACGATAAGCCTTGGTCTTCATCTCAAGCTCAATTTGATCCAAATGGACGGCAATCCAAATCAAGTTCCTTTTTTCCTCAAAATCCAAATACCAATCAGACAAATAACAACAATCGCGTACATTTTGCTTTGGAAAGTTGATTTTTAAAATAAAATGATACCTAATCTTCTTATTTTTTAGTCATTATTTTTTCTAATAGTCTAAGCTAATTTTTTATGTGAATTTCCAAAAAAATCAAAATTTGTAATAAAAACAAGTTTTTGTTTTACAGAACGTTTAATTGTTTTACTTTTCACTTAAAAGAGTAAGATAATATCTAAAAATGGTCTCTCACTTAATCTCTTGATTTCTTGATCTGAAAAACTATGCAATGCATATTGGTTCAAGAATTAGAAACGCTTTTAAATTATAAATTATTCATATTTTTATTCAATTGACAAAAATAGTTTCTCTAAATAATAACTTAACATTTAAGCTTGATTTTTTAGGTTATTTAGTCAAAGTTACAAATATAGGACGCTAGGCTCATAATTGAGTTGTTCAAAAAGTAATCAAAAATATTGCAAAAATGTTTACAGGTAACAGGTATAAATTTTTTTTGATAAATTAATTTAAACTTTTTTAAAAATTTCTTTTATTTAAATGTGATCTAGAATAATGCAATGTTTACTTCAGAAAATTGCTTTGAATTCTAATTAATAATTAGAATTTTTTAAAAATCTTTTATTAAATCATAAAATTGTAGCATAACATGTTTGACCATAGCCATCTAAGCTTGTATACATTAAACATTAAATTTAACATTGAATGTTTACTTTGAAAATGTGCTTCTGCAATAAATATTTAAAAAAATATTTAAAACATTTTTTTAGTGATAATTCATGATCATAAACTTCAATTTGGCACATATTAGCCATAAAACTTAATAAATAATAATGATATATATAAGCTAGAGCAAGACCAGCTTGCGGAGGTGGCCTACTAGGAGATCACCTATGGTAGCTCCTTGCGCATAACACATAGTAAAATACTGACAGAAGAAATACAGATTAATTTTTAAGTCAAACAAAAGTTAAGATTACAGATAGAAAAAGCTGTATTGATGAGTAATTTTACATTCAAATTGAGAACGCAATAATAGAATAATTTAAAAAAAAATAAATAAAAATTTGAAAATTTTATAAATAAATGTTTATGTTCAATATTGTTGATTAAAGGGTTGGCACAAATTATTGAGATTAGATTAGTAAAAGGAACTTGAATTAATTTTAAGTCAGTATAATTCAACTTTTACTTCGAACAAATTATGAGTTACCAAAAAATTATATTGAAGTTTTATATTTTAAATGCTAAATAAAAATATTCTTTAGCGTTCTCCAAATTAGAATTATATTCAATCAAAAGATCTAAAATTGTCAGGAAATATTAATTCTTTATAATTGAATAATAACTTTTAAAACAAAAAACATAAAAGTTTATTAAATTTTTTTTAATAGAATGATATATACTGGTTTTTCTAGTGTAAAATAAAATAATAAAAATAAATAGTAAAAATTTTTATTTATCAAATATAAAATTTTTTTTAATTTCGTATTTTTAAATGAAAAATGTGCTAAATTTTAATTTGGAATTTTTGCTATGACATTCATAGCAATATTTATTTCATTGAAATAAATCTCTTTTTCCAAATTATCAAAAACATTTCGTTCAACAAAATTTCGAATACCTTGAATATTCTTTCCTAGCTCTAGCTTACTAAAACCTGAATTTTCATGATTGTTTAAATCATCACCGATTATTTTAGATTGTAAGAACAATGTTGATAAATTTAACTTTAACAAATGATTAATTAGCTTTAAATAAACTTGAATAGAAATAAAACTTTCGCTTAAATCTTGATTCATTTGATAAAATGGATCAAAAACATATTTGCTGAACAAAATTTGATTTTGACTTGAAAACTTAGCACCATAGCTTATCAGCAAAAATAACAGTTTTGCTTCTCGATCTATTTTTTCATTATTGATTAGGTCTTTTGCTTGCATGTAAAATGCATTTTTTGGGTCATAAAAAATGCTCTTTGCTTCATTTGAATTCGAATACATCAACCAGTTCCATGCCAAATCAAGACATGTTCTCCCTTTAAAATCCACTAAATTTAAATCTAATTGATTGCTTGCGTATTTTTTTAGCAAGATCCTAACAATTTCATATTGGCCATAAAAGCAAGCAACATGCAACAGGTTTTGACCCTCATTATTTTGACTCTTGATGTCTATTAAAAAATTATTGTATACAAATTTGTTTATTGTCTTAAAATTGTTTTCGTTTGAGTATAAAAATTTTGGCTCTAATGAAATTCTCTCTTTATTTTTAATTTTTTTAATACCTATGTCTTTTGCAATTTCAATTTTTTTGCTCAAGTTAATTGGATCACTGGGCAAATTATTTTTTTCAGTCAAACTAACGTCTTTATTTTTTACTCCAGCAAGACTTTGAAATGTTAAGAGGTAATCGACAACATGTGTTTTTCCATTCATTGCAGCAAGTTGAATACCTGTATTGCTTGTTTTTGTATCTTTTACATTTGGATTCATGTATTTTTTCTCAATTAAATACTTGACTATTTCAAGATGTCCCTGATTGCAAGCGCAATGTAGCGGACACCAACCTTCTTGGTCACTTTGATATAAGTTTTCGGTTCTTGAGACAAGAAATTCCACTAACCCCAAGGAAGCCCCGAGAAGACAAGCCAAATGAAGAGCTGGATCTCCTGATTTTGTAGTTCTGTCAAGATTGGTTCCTTTTAAAAGTAAAAGTTTTATCGAATTGATACATTCAGCTTTAATTGCATAGTACATTGGAAGACATTCATTTTCGTCGGGTGTAGTTAAAAAGTACTTCAAATCAACATGGTCCATTTCAGATATTAAAGTGCTCAATTTGTTCACATCCGAATAAATACGAGTTATTAGATATTTTTCCAAATTGTTCGAATAGGACAATTTTGTCAAATCGGTATGTTGATTTGGGATCAATGAGTCGTAATCAATCTCAACAAGAGGAACAGGTGTTTCTGCATTTTCAAATATAATCGATTGGGTTTCATCATTTCTAAATGAAAGAGAAGTTTGTGTAAATGAGTTTATACTAGTAAGGCTAGAATTGTGCAATTTTCTTTTGTTTTTTTTGTTGAATGTTTTTGTCTTGAAAATACTTGAATAAGAATCAGTGTGTCGACGCTCATTTTTACTATTTTCGTTTAGCTGAGAACCTTCCGGATCTGGTAGACTGATCAAACTTGCGTCATTTTTGTTTTCCTGTCCTCTTATATCTTGATTCATCTATTTAGTAAAAAAAAAGCACAAAATTATATATTTAAATATTATTTAATAATCGATTTATTTATAATTTTAAAAATTTAAATTAATTAGTTGGAACATGCAATCCTAAATTATTTAAAGTATAAAGAGCAAGCAATTTTTAAAAAGCTTCTATTTAAACAACCTCAAAATTTAAAAATAATCAATCTAAAATTTATGAAATTTAGTTATCTAATTAACTAATTAAATGCGAATTCAAAGTCATAACGTGTCTTGTTTTGAAAATTTAGCTGAAATTATTAAAAGCTTATAGAAATTATTCAGAAATTAAAATATTCAAGTTTCTAGAAATTGACTCTAAATGAGTAATTTAGAAAATCTCAATTGCGAATAGTAGGGCTTTTGAAAGCTCATTTTAAAAACTTATTCTATTTTGTTGTTTTAATTTTATCAAATAGCCTATTTAAAAAAATTCAATTCACAATACAAATAAAGCTATTATGACTAGTTAATATACTGAATTACTTAAAAACTAAAATAAAAACTAATTATTGATTTGAAAATTTTAAAAATGTCAGTAAATTTGTGTTTTAATAAAATTTTGTTTTTTTTTAATAAAATGCTTTTAAAATACTAATTTTTAAAAAAATATTTTCATACTTAAGTCCTATTTTTGCTATTTTTTGATAATAGAATCCAATTGCTCCATTTTAATGATTAAATAAACTTATAGCTGGTATTTGTAATTTTTAATTTAAGAAATTCAAATTAAAATCACATAGTTTTCTAAGAAGGTAAACATTTAGTTTTTTGATATGGTTACATGTAAACATTTAGCTTTGGAAAAGTCAATTTTCTACTACTCGAATTTAGCATGATATGAAATTTTGATGTTAATAAAGTCTTGATTAAATATAATTTTAAAAAATACTTATTGTAACAGTATAAGAATACCACTGAAGAAACTTTAAAAGAAACCTTTTCCATAAATTTCATTATTTTATTCTAAAAACACATATTTAGATTAAAGATCAAATATCTTGAAATTATAAAATCTTTCTAATAAATTAAATACGCTTAAATTTTTAATCAAAAAAAATTAAAGTTCTTAAACAAAAAAATTTTGTTAGAAAAGTGAACCATTCGAAAAAACAAATGATATGCAAATTGCGATTTTTTAATTATTCCTAATCCATTTAACAATAGATTTTCGTAGGCTTAGATGTTTACATAAAACAGGACTCAAAAATACCTTTCTGAAACTTTAATTTAAATATCCAAAATTTATTTTATTGCCTTTTTTAACAAAAACAATTTTAGTTTTTTGTTTTTTTTTCGAATATTTGTTTATTTGTTTGATTTCTAAGTATAACCTAATCAGAATTGTTTAGTTATTTTTTAATAAGCTGTGCAATTTTTATTTTAAAAAAGCTCATTTTATTATGAAACAAAAAAATTGGCCTTTTAGTAATAGTATTCTTATAGATCGAAAAATTATATATGCTTGTCACAAAAATTTATTATTTCCTATCGTTATATAGTCTTAAAGCAAATTGCTTGGTATATATAACCTAAGGCAATATTTGCAAGTACCGTTGGAGTTATTTTTATACGTAATATAAAAAAGTATAATTGATTTTTATTAAAATTAAAAATTACTTATCATTTAAGCGTAAAAATGAATAAAAAAGAAAAAAAAACTTTAAATTGTTCCCAAACTTTAAAGCCTTTTGTTTTAAATTGCTATAAATTTGAATAATATTTGTTTCAAAATTTTATTAAGTTGAAAATCAGTAAAATATTTCAATTTTATATAATAATTTTTTTAAATGCAAAATTTTATTGTTCAATAACTGTAAATATATTCGCTAGAAATGTAAATTTCATTTTCAGTATCAGTTCCATAGTCATACCAATAACAGAACCAATTTTCAAACTTAAATACTCATTGTACCAGGATTTTTCAGTAGTAACAGAAAAAACCATATTAATAAATAAGTTATTGAAGTATTCAAAAAAAAGTCTAATTTTAGATCGCAAAGACATTCGAGGAAATTGGTTTAAAAAATATTCTAATCGAAATAAAATATCATTTTATTTCTGTATTTTGTCTGATTAATGGTAAAAAAATTGTGAAAAATTGAAAATAATACTAAAATAATCTAAAATTAAAATTATCAGAAAATTAAATAACAACAAGAAATGTATATGATCAGAATGTACGGTTTTGTTTATTGATAAAATAAACTAATCTATTCAAATTTTTTTTTGTAATAAAATTGAAAAATAATTTTTATTAACAAAAATAATTAATTTTAGTTTAAAAAAAAATTCAAATTAAACATTAAAAATTTATCTCAATTCAAATGACTGTTAATAAAATTATGATTAAAACAAAACTGAATATTATCAAAATTATTACTAAGGAACATAAAATATCTTTGAAAAGATAGAAATAAATTTTTGAGAAAACAGTAATAAGAAATTAGTCAAACCTTTACCAACAGGATCATTGCATATACATTTTGTTGTGCATAAAGAGGACTCTATAACTGGTTCTAAAAGCAAAATAAAATAATTTATTAATTATTGCTAAAAATTTACGGGTAACAGGAATCGGCTGAACAATTATATCTAATGGAGGATTTGGATTCATTGAAAAATTGTTAAACGAAACGAGTCCAGCAGGAGCTTTAAGAAATTGAAATAGAAACACAAATTTTTTGACAGTTTTTTAATAATTATTAAACAAAAATTAAACTTAATACAAAGTTGATTCATATTCCAGGGCAATAAATCTTCAGATGGAAACATTTTGTTTTCATTAATTTAATTTTTATAATTATGGGCAAAATGTTATCCTTTCTTATATTTTATACAAAACTAAAAGTACAACTCATTAAGACCTATTCTACATTTAAAGAAAATTTGAGACTTAAATGAATTGTCAAGAAATTCTATTTTATATAAATTCTAAGAATTGTCAATAAAAGAGCAATTTTGAAAAAGTCGAAACGATTTTTTTATGGGTCTGAAAAATCTCAATAAACCTTTGAGAAATCTTTAAATTAATCAAAATATCTTAAAGATTTAAAATATAAAAATTAAGAAAAATTCACTTAATTAAACTTGATTTTTTTTATTTTATGAAATTCAGATGCTATCAAAAAATCTTCCTTTATTGATAAATTGAAATTTACTACAATAATATATATTAAAAAACAAACAGCATTAAAAAAGTGTTACAAACTTTAATGCAGTATTTTTTTAAATATATTTTATTTTCGTAACTTTTAATTTATCATTAAACGAACTATTTTCTTTTTATTTGTATTTGAATATCAAAATTCCATTTTTTATAATTTTAATTTCTGTTTTTGATGAATCAATTTTTAATTTGTCTTTTTTTTCATTCGAAAAGTCGCATTAAAGAAGCATATTTTTGAAATATTTAGCTATCATTTTAATTACCAAAATTATCTAGCAAATACAAGTAGTTGCACTATTATTTACAGTACGTATACTAACGCTCAAGAGCGTTTAGCTTTTCACAATTCCTAAATACCTCATTGTAAATAATCGCTTTGAAACTATTTATTGTTTGCACATATATAGCATTCACAGATAAACTTTTCAATAAATTAATATATGGTCTCTTAAACATGTAATCATTTGTTTGTCTCGTAACAGTTTAAAATTTTTTCAATTTTATTTTTTATTACTAAAATATCAACTGTTGTTTTATCAAATAAAAATTTTCAATCAATTTCATGAATAGACTATTTAAAAGAATAGATTCACCTAAAAATTACCAAATATGGAAATAATTGATTTTAATAAGTTTAAGTTAATTAAATATTCTAATAATCAGTTAATAATGATCGTCCTTGATGATTTTATCTTGGAATCTCAATTTTTATTTTGTTATTAAATATTTTGATTTTTTTTTTAAGTGGTATAAAATATTTTAATTTTAAATTTACTCAACTAAAACTATTTCAAATATTTTTATTATTTATCATGATAGTAAATGAAATGAAGTTAGTCATAATGTATTAGTTTACTAACAAATAATCTCTGATATAAGGATCATTAAGAAGAGCAACAATGAACTCTCTCTTATTTAAATATCCAGTTGCATCAGTGTCATAATTTCTGAAAAGCTCATCGATAACATATTGAAAATCATAATTTCCTGTGCCCGTTTCTAGCTGATAAACGGCTTCCAACAGCTTTTCAACTTCTGTTCGGTCAACTTTTTCGTTATCATCAGTATCATAAACATCAAATGCAAATTCTAAACTTTTTTCTGCGTCATCTCCTTGGGACGCATTGATGGAAAACGCAGTAGAAATCAAAAACTCTGAAAATGATATTTTGCCATTTTTATCATTATCAAAAGCTTGGAATGCAAACTTTGCATAATTATCCGGATTTCCATAATTATAAAATTTACGGTAAATAGAAGTGAATTCTCCCGTATCAATTAATCCATCTGGATGATTTTGAAGAAATTCAGCATGCCAATCTAATATTTCTTGTCTTGACAATCCAGTTTTTTGAATTAAAAGCTTGATTTCTTTTTCTTTTAATTCAGTATGTTTTTTCGAATTTTTTCCACCCATTTTTTTTTCAAAATAAAATTAAAATTTGAGAAAAATATAAAGAGAAATAGCTTTTGAAAAATCATAATTACGATTATTAATCAAGCATAAAATAAATTTTTTTTCATTTATTTTACTTTGCGTAAATTATTGAAAGACTCTTTGATAAAGAAAGCTAGACAAAAATCATAATAACAATCAGTTTTTATATAGAAAAAAAATTGCCTGGCATTGAATTCAGAAACATTTAGTTTAACCATAGACAGTTTATTTCTAGTGCTGAATTTAAACATTTTCAATCGGAAAAATTTATTTATAATTAATTTATTAATTTTGATCATCTTGTAAAGTCATTTAATATATGGTTGCTTGATAAAGAGAATTGAAAAATCCACTTTTATTGTTTTTTAAAAAAGTTTATATGCAAGCATGAAGCTGGTATTGTTATTAGATTAAAAGAAGCCAATTCTCCATTAATAGCTAAATCAGTTCCCATCGGACAAAAAAATATGCAGACTTAAATTAACAACAAAAACATTTATTAATTACTCTTGTAACACTCAATTATTCTGAATACCTGACTTTCACTCGCTTGTCAATTGTCTCAAAGAATTTGCAGCAGTGAACAGTTCAAAGCTTGTAACTTTTATAAAATTTATTTATCATTTGTTCTTTTTGAAATTATTTAAACTCTAAAACTATTTAAAAATTTTCCTAATAATGGTGAAAGGAGTTTAACTACTCAAAGTCTTAAAAAAATATATTTATAATAAACTATTAAAAAAAAAAATCAATTATTCTAATATTTAAAATTTATTGAGCTTAGTAAAAAATAAGCTAAATTAGAATATTTTTTTATGGAAAAGCGCTTTTAATGAAAGATTTTTAATGATAATGCGCTATTAAGAAAAAAAGTATTTTTTTAATTCTGAAGCTTTTTTAAGGAGAAAGCGCTGTTTTTTTTTAAGGGACTTCTTAGAACTGAAATTGCCGTTAAAAGAGAGACACTTTCGAAAATAAATAAATAATTACCAAGCAAGAAAATTATTCATAATTTAGTTTTCTAAAATACTTAATTTTAAACAATGTTGCTTAATCCGAAATATATTTCTGTTAAAACTCTGCTCAGTTTATTAGAATTAATGATGTTGGTTATTTAGTGGTTGGTTAATCAAAATTCGGTTATCCAAAAGTTTAATGATTTTTTAAAAAAATTCAATTAAATTCTTAAATAAAGCTTGATTTATTAATTTTTTAATTAGCATGTCCTGGACTAAATAATCAGATCCCTTTAGTTTTGGTTTCAATTACAAACAGATAAACCAAAAACTTCAAAAAAAAAACATAAATAGATATGTTCGTCTCTAATTCCATGTAATAATTAGAAATTAATTTTTAAATTTAATTTTTATTCTAGCAATTCTTGTCTATAGATTTCATCTAATTTACTTAAATATGTAAAATACAAAAAAATAACTTAAAATAAATCCTTCTCTCTCCTTTTCTTTCTTCTTATTTAATTTTATTTATTTAAACTTATAATGTATTATAAATTAAAACATTTCAATTTATATTAAAATTTTACTTTTTTATTTCTTAAATAAATGAGTGTGTCCACCATGTTCGCATAAAAGATTAATGTCTGCTCTGGGCACATTGAAATAATTAGATTCAAATGATAATCTATGCGTTTGCTTTTCGATTATTTTGTATTCATTTAATCCAAAATACCATTACAATTTATTCGATTTTTTTTCATATTTATTTAATCATTTTATACTTTTATAAATTAATTCACAGGCATAGTATTGTATTTCATCAATGGGATATATTTTTTTGAATTGCTAATTTATTTTAAAATTTTTTCAATTAGTAGCAAAAATACTTTTATTAGTAGAAAAAAAATGACAATTACACTTACAATTTTTTTTAAAAAAGAAAAGATCCTATCAAAAAAAATAGAAATTTTAATGTTAATTTTTTTCTTGGACGTTTTAGCTGTTCGATTTGATTTACAGTAGTTTTATTTGCTTTGAAACTAAAAATTGAACGGTCTTGTATACCCGTTCTTTTTTTTGAACGGTATA
>VANL01000033.1:0-102251 GCA_006352455.1 Brachionus sp. 'Tiscar' | reverse complement strand
TAATTGGCTGTGGGATATTTAAAATTATCATTTGCATTAAAATATATTTTTAAGTTAACTATTTCTCATAAATAAGTTAATTTACTTATTTAAGAAATTTAGAAAATCTTTATTTACCTTTTCATAAATTTGTAGATCATTTTACTATGGAATCATTTCAAGTCTTTTTAGAGTAAATGAAAATGATCGAGTGATAAATTCTTAGAAAAGCAGGATTACTTATTAGCCCACTTTTTTTAAGCATTCATAAACGACAAATCAAAAAGAAATAAAATTAAAAATCACTCCTCTCTTCTTAATACATATGTTTTGGGTATTATTTTTCATTTTTTATAAGATATAATGAAATATTGATAAAATGATTATTTATTAAAATTTTAAAGATAAATTACATCTTTATTCCTTGTAAAGGTGATGAAGGAACAGTTTGGCTTAATTTTTAAGAAATGTTTATTTTTAATTTTTTTGTTTCATTTTTTTGGATTTTTAGTTAGTTATATCGATCATATTTTTTCGATTTTTTTAAAATCGCTTTCTTTATATTTAATTTTTGGGTCTAACCGAGACTTGATCTAAGAATAATGATATAAAGATCTAATACTTAAACCATTAAACCAAAAAGTTTTTTTCCTCTTTTTTTTTAATTTTAATTTAATAAAATGAAGCAAAGCTATTTATTATTAAATAAAATATTACTAAAGAAAAACTCATTTAAAAATGATTTATTTAAAGCGTGCTTGATACTTTCTATAAAAATCTTTATAAAATTTATGACTAAATTTTTTTTTAAAAAATTCAAGAATTATAGAAATGAAAGCTAAAAAAAAATATGATTTAATATTATGATTTATTGTATAGAATAAAATAAATTTTACAATTAAAATTACAAATTTTTGAGCATTTTTAATAAAGTCTGTTTTTTTTTATATTGTTTTTAGACTTTATCAATTAAGCTATTAATATCAAATTAAAAAATAATTTTAGTTTAATATTTTTTTCCCAAGTTATTCTTTGTGGTAACCAAAAATAAAATTATTTAATTTGTTTGAACTGAATAAATGAGAGAATTTAGTCTTTTTTGTTAAATATTGTGTGTTTTTTCAAATATAAAGATACAAAAATTTAGCATAATTTACTCAAGCTATTTATCGAAATTCGAATATATTCATTTTTTTTTCATTTTATAATATATTCAAGAATTTCTGATTCTGAATACTAAAAATCTAAAAAATTATCTTGATTCATAACCAAAATGCTCATTTAAATATTTACCGAGAACAAACTATGAACATAGCTAAATTGAAATCATATCTAATTGCTCTAAGACCGTGGTCTTTTAGCGCAAGTCTTACACCGGTTCTTTTGGGCAACGTTTTGGCATTCAATAGTTCAAATCAATTTAGCATAGCAATTCTCTTGTTGACATTGATCTCAGCTCTTTGTGTTCATGCAGCTGGAAATTTGGTTAATACCTACTATGACTTTAAGTATGGAATCGATAATGAAAGCACAAAATCAGATCGAATTCTAGTCGATAAACTACTTCGACCGGAAGAGATCACCAATTTGGGAGTCTTTCTCTATTTTTTTGGATCAATTTCTTTTTTTGCTCTATTATTTATTTCATCAGCTAAGGAAGAAGTGCTCGCATTTGTTTATTTTGGCGGCATGTCACTGTCTTTTTTGTACACTGGCGGAATCGGCTTCAAATACATGGCACTCGGCGACTTGATCATAATTATTACCTTTGGTCCACTAACCGTATTATATTGCTATGCAGCCCAAGTTGGTTCATCGATCGAAAACAATACTCCCTTTAATTTATATTTAAAGCCCTTACTTTATGCGTTTCCGCTCGCATTGAACACAGAAGCAATTCTGCATAGCAACAATAGTCGTGATCTGGAGAGTGATAGAAAATCAGGGATTTTTACAATAGCGATATTTCTCGGTTTTACGGCCTCATATGTTCTTTATGTTCTACTCATTTTTGTACCATATTTTGTACTTCTCATAATGGCTTTGAAAACAAATACTTATTCGTTTCTAGTACCATTGTTGACTATAAAAATGGGCTTCGAATTAGAAAAAGACTTTCGATATAGAAAAATGGAACAATTACCGATCAAAACAGCCAAATTGAATTTAATTTTTGGAATATTTTATGTCGTATCGTGTTTTTTTTCATTTAAATTTTAATAAAATTTCTAATAGATTTCAATTGTTTTCTTTTAGTTGGTAAATTTGTAAATTCATAACCTATATTTGATTAACAAATAAAAAACCGACCTAATCATATTACTTTATTTATCTTTGGTAAGCAATAAGCACTAAGATTTAGACTTGGTGTCACTAAAACCATGTGTAGATCAATTAAGCTGAAAATTTACAAAGATCAAAATGAAAAAAAAATATCATTCCTCTAGACTGGGTCTTGTTTGTTTCATAAATTATGGCCATAAATTTAGACACATAAAATTTAATGAATAAATTTTTTTTTCGTTTTTGAGTTTTTTATTATTGTCGTGGAAAGTGCTTGTATACAATCTTATGAGCTAGGAGTAGTTGTAGTAATATTTGGAATGATAGTGCGAGTCAAGTGTTTGTTGATGCAAATAACGAGCAAAAAAATATTAAAAAAAATGATCAATTACATAACAATCTTTTTGTTAAGGTATTCAAAAATTATATTTCATTATAAATATTTTTTTGTTGAAATAATTTTTTTTTTTAAAAATACTCTTATCTTTTTATGAGCTACAATTTTCGAATAAAGGCACATTAAGAATGTGATGGTTTTATTCTAGTAAAATAAGTCTTGAATAACACAAATTAATTTTGAAAATTTAGTTTATTTTTTAGATATTTGGTAAGCAAAATTTTCTGAAAGAGAGAGTAGGAGAGAGCGCAAAATTTTAACTTTAATAGTAAAAATCTCGTATAACAGTTGAAGCTTTATTTGAAAAAGCTCAAAATTGCATTCAATTAGAATTAATAAGGTTTTATAAATAAAAAAATATAAAAATTATAAAGGTAAATTTAAGTTTTACGCTTTGATTCAACTAAATTTAAATTTTTTTTTGTTGTGGATTGAAACAGTAAAAGATCTTATTTTTTTTATTGTAAATTTTGCATCATTTAATTCTGTATAGCAAACAAAATTTGAATTGTTTATACGAAATATTTTTTGTTATTTGATAAAGTTAAATTTTCTTTTAATCCTAGGTGTACTAGGCACTTTAAAGAGTTACTCTCTCATTTTTGTGCCAAGTCTATTTTCCTAATTTTTTCGTAAAACTTTCACGTTTTATTAAAATCTTTCGCTTTTATTACTCATTAAAGCAAAAGTATCATGAACTTTTAGCAAACTGTTTGCCAAGCTTTTAGAATTATTTCATTAATTAAAGCCATTTTAGCTATATTTTATTAAATTTTCAAGAATTACGAAGCTCAACTATGTCATACTTAAAGTATTCTTAATAGAATTTTTGTTGTTGCTTTTTTTTCAAAGCTTGTTTTCTTTCTTTTTTTTTATAAATGAGCTTTTTTAGATTTAAATTTCATTTATAATCACTTGTAATTTACAAGATGAGATAACTTTTTAACGAATCAAGTCGTTTGGAAAAAATTAATTTTTACAAAACTCGAACATAAAGTAGATAGTCTCATTTAAATAAAATCTTGATAGCATTCTCTTAGGCTAGATATACAGATATAAGCTCAAAACTTTTTGTAAAATTATTTACCTATAATTTGTTAATGATATCAATTTTATCTTCGAAATAAATCAACTAATCCTTGAGCATTAGAAATTTAAACTCTTTTATTTTCTCTCTATCAAAATATCAAAGATTAATTTTACGTGTTTTTTATATTATTTAGGAATATGAATGTTTTTTATGATAATTAATTGATTCATTCAAACTTTATCCATTTTAATTCATCATCATTAACAAGACTGGTGTTTAGATCCTAGAATGGATTTGATCGATACAATTCGAAATTTGTCTGTTTCGCGTAGGCGCTCTCTACGAGACGATGACTTTATAGTGGATAGACTCCATCATCGTTACACCGTGGCCATTTTGGTTCTCTTCTGTGCAGTGGTTACCACAAACCAGTATGCAGGCGAACCTATTAATTGCTGGTAATTTAAATTAGTTTTTTTTTTAGCAAAATTTTTTTTCAATCATTTAATAATAAAATATTTGAAATCATATCAATTCCTAAAAAAATCCAATTAATTTTTGAATTTAGATCAAAAAATTAAATTATAAAAATAGTTGAAAATAATTTTATTTTTTTTTCTCAAGGGTACCAGCTCAATTCACCGGCGCCTTTGAGACTTATACAAATCGTCTGTGCTGGTTGCAAAATACATATTATGTAGATGAGAATCATGACATACCTGACAGTATGAACGATCGTCACCAAAAAATGCTCAAATACTATCAATGGGTTCATTTAATTATTTTGCTTCAAGCAGTTCTATTCATTATACCTCGCATTGTATGGCGTTCATTGAACGACAAATGCGGTATTGAAATTTTGAATTATGTTGATGCGGCTATTAAATTCGAAGAGGTAGACAAATATGCCGAGCGCGAAAATCTAATGGAATTTCTTTCAGGCAATATAGACAATTTTATTCATTCAAAAAACAGCTATAAAGCTAGCAAAAAAAAACTTGAGTACAAGTTTAGGCGATGTTTGAGTTTTTTATTTTTTTGGACCGGAAAAAGATTCGGAAATTATCTAATTATTTTGTATGCATTTGTCAAATTAATGTACTTGATAAATGTATTTGGACAGCTGTTTCTAATGACCAGGTTACTTGGAATCAGCAACTATCATTTGCTTGGCTTTGAAATACTTCAACGAATGGCCAAAGGAATGGACATGATAAGCAACCACTATTTTCCCAAAGTAACCCATTGTGATTTTAAAATTCGTGAGCTTGGCTCAGACCATTTGTATACAGTTCAGTGCGTTCTTTCAATTAACATATTTGTAGAAAAAATCTACATCATACTTTGGTTCTGGTTTGTAGTTTTGACCGCAATGACTTTTATCGATCTTGTTGGTTTCTTGATCAAGAATTGCTTTCAGACTCAAAGGTACCTATATGTCAAAAAACATGTTCAAATATACAATAAATTGGAGAATCATGAACAAATGATGGTTCTTAATGATTTTGCGACAAATTATTTAAAGCCAGATGTGGTTTTGGTCATGAAACTACTTGCTGCCAATGTAAATGGATTAGTTGTAAGTGAACTGATAAAATACTTATGGGAAACGTTCAATCGAAATAGAGAGAGAATTGTTTATGATGTAGGAAATGAAACAGATGACAGTGGAAATAATTATCCACCAGAAGATAATTATGATAACAATAACAATGATGATGAGATGAACGAATTGACTCCAAGTTTTCCCATGAGAAAAACGAATGAGCCGAAAAAAGTTGGATTTTTCCAAAATTTAAAATCAAGAAAAAACCAGAAGCCTGGTCAAGGTGCCTTAGTTTAGAATATTGAATTCAAACTACTTCCAATAATAATTTTATTATTTAGTGTAAATAATTTTTCAACTAAATTTTGTTGTTAAATTTTTTATTTTTATTATTAAAGATTAGATTTTATTACCAAAATTTTAAAATAAACAAATACAATCTAATTTTAATTTTAGGTTAATAAAAATTAATTTTATCTAAAAACCAAATTTAACCTTATCTCGATATGAAATAAATTTTAGATACCAAATTTCAATAAAATTTAAGTGAATTTTTTTTTCTTAGCAATAAGTCCAATTTACGTTATAGCGACATTCAACCGGGCATATTCGGCCTACTGTTTTTATATCAAGCTGTAATTTGGTTTCATTTGCGGCATACTCGCAGCAATTCGAGCATGAAACAAAACATCCAGTATCAGGTCTTTGAGTTGGAAAGGCTTTAATTAAACCTTTGATTGGAAATTCTGTACAATAGTAGCTATCGTGTACTAAAGATTGACTTTGAACCAGCGGCCAGACATGGTGGACCAAAAAGTACTGATCTTCTAAATAAATGCGGTTATTGTAAGGCCGAATAAGGTTTCTATCAGTCAATTTGTATAATATTTGAAATGATAAACTCCTATCTTGTTTGGAAGCTAGTGACCAAAGTCCTCCTAAAATTGGGAAAAAGTGAAACGGATGATCTCTGATCGCATGGAAAATATAGCTAGATTTTAACCACTCGTTGGTAACTTGATACTCGCGTTCTATTATCCATGAATCTAAATCACGTATTTGTATAAAATCTACAAAATTGTCCATTAGAGGAATCCAGCGCCAATACATTCCATTGTAATGTGAAAAATTGAAAAATCTAATCTCATTAATTGAGCAAAATTGTACTAGATTTACATATTTACATTCATATTTACAAATAATTGACTCATCTATGGAATTATCATGATAAATTCTTATTTTCCACTCTGCTCCATAAAATTTTTTAACTTGTAAAGCCAATTTTTCAAAATTTTTGTAATATTTACGATTTTTTCCATAAAGAGAAAAAGAGATTATTTTTTGACTTGGCCCATTTATCAAGCTATGATAATCCGTACATGATAAAATAGTAAAGTTCAAATAATCCTTAGGTATTTCATACAATAAATCATGCTTTTTACTTCTAAAAGAGTAAATTGAGTAGAAATTTTCATACTCATTTATTTTAATTGATCTATTTAAGCATTTGCACTTAGGTCTTATAATCCAAGACTGAGAATATTTTTTCAAAATAGAATTTAAATTTAATTTATTACTTAATTCGGGTTTTGCTTTTTGTTTACCTGAGTTACTTAAAAGTGAATTAGAATTTTCGTAAAGCTCGTTAAGAATTCTCAAGTTAAAATTTAACCAAATTAATAGAAAAATTATAAAAAAATAAATGAAAAATTTCATCAAAACTTTCATTATTTGTTTTTTTTTTATTTTATTGTAAAATTAAAATCTAATTCATATTTAAATGTAAGAAAGAATTAAATTTTAAAAAAATGTTGCCTAGCAAAATTTTTTCATTTTTTTTGATAGTTTGTTAAAAAAAATTTAAAAAAACTTTATTGAGATCATAATAATGGCGTTGTATCAAAATGGTGATTTTATTAAATTATTTAGAAAAACTCTAATAGACGAAAGTAACTATGTTCCTACCAAAGAGCTGATTATAAAAACCTTTTTGATCTGCTTTAGCATTAAATTTTTTTTAATTCTTTTTAACTGGATTCATCATTTGTCAGCCGAAAATCGAATAAAACTCAATCGCACAATATCAAAATACGATAATAAAGTATTGGTTGACGTTGACTGCTCCAGCATTGATTTATGTCAAAAATCAATTGAACCTTTATGCAAAAAAAATTCTGTTTTTTCAAGTATTATTGGTCTTTCCTTTTTACCGATAAAATTTTTATATAAAGCTTTAATAGACAAGCCATTTGATAATTTAGGCTCCATTTTTAAGCTTCTTATTTTAATTTTAATCGAATTGAAGTCAATATTTTTAAACTCAAAAGTAAAAAAATCAAGTTCAAAAATTTTACTTTCAAAAAATATAGAACTTTTCAATCAGAATTTGTTAAAGTGTATTGATAAGGAAACAAATTCGATCGGCGGAAGCCTAAAATACCGTCGACCCAAACACATGCTTAACAAAGAAAGTTCTAGTTTTATTTCAGTAAACAAAGATCTATCTAAAAAAGGATCTAGTCGATTTAAGATTGAGTACAAATTTAAAAAATTAAAATCGAATCATTTATTTCTAAATTTAAACAAGAAAAACGACTTAAAAAAATGTTCTGATTTTGAAAAAACAAACGATATCATAAAATTTAAAGTTGATCAAACAACTTATAGTCGAAAAGCATCTAAAAATTTAGAAAAACTAAAAGTAAATAAAAATAAATCTCGAAAAACTCTAAATGTTTTTAGATAAAGACAAATAAGAATTATTGAATAGTACATGTTGATTTCTTTGATTGAGTTTCAATTTGTTCTTTGGCATTTATCTCATCATCTAGATCATCTTGATCACTGTCATCATTTGAATCAATAAATGAATGATTTTTTATATCAAAATTTCGCATCATCTTTAAAATTTTAACTTTATTTAATCTTGGTGGCATTAAAATATCTCCTGAATCGACAACTAAAAATATCTTAAGAGTTGTTCCGGCTCCAGCTGAAACACAAATACATCCATTTTTAATTGACATATCACTACTTGATATTGCAGAAATATTCAAATCTTGATCTTTGTCTTCGATTGAATGCAAATATTCCAATTTTGTTGATTTTCCAAAAACTTAAAATGTTTTCAATTAATAAATTTAATTCAATAGCAAATTTAATCTTATGTTGTATTCAAGTAATTTGATCTAACAATAGTTAATTTTTAAAAAATTTGAATTTTTATTCTTTCCTTTATTTTGAAACAACTAATATCAATTAACAAAACCTAAAATTATTTTCTTGCTTGCTAAATTTTATTTATTAAATTTTTTATATCAATTAAAATAAAATTTTTTACATTTTTAAATTTCAACTAAACAAATAAGAAGCTCTTAAATAAGGATTCACAGCTGCTCATATTGGCTAAAAAAATGAATCTTTAATGACTAATTAAAAAAACAACAAAATCAATATTATTAGCAAAAATTAATTTTTATCAATTAAAATAATTCTAAGATCAGATGACAAATATAGCTTAAAATACTGGATAAAAATTTAGTTGTTCCTTTAAAATATTTAAAAATAAAAATACAAAAATTTGAGAAAATTACAGTTTCCTGACCTTATATATTTTTTTGGACAATAAACATCTTTTTTGAATACTTCCTTGTTGGCAAAATTTAGCATGTATTTAGTTTTAGATTAGATATTTTAGAACTTGATTGAAGTCTTTCATTAATTTATTTTAAAAATTTAATTTTTATTCATCAGTAAGGGAAATTTTTGTCTTGAATAAACTGTAGAGATTATCAATTTCTAAAAAGAATATGAACATCAAATTTATCAATCCTAAATCAATACAGAGCTGAAAATTTCAATTTTTTAAAAAGCATGTGAGCATTTCGAAGTTTTAAAAATTATTTCTAGAATTACATTAATTTTAGTATTTTCTATAGGACTGAAGTAATTTCTTAACTTTTCAGCTTGGTTTGCTAAAATGAAGGTCTTTTCCATTAATATAAATCTATGAAATTTTCAAATAATTAATAACTTTCGCTTGAATTCGAACTTTAATACAAATTTATCTGTTTTTTTACAAACATTAATAATTACCATTAATAATTGATTCAGCATTGTCAATGTTAAATGAACTCACAAAGACTAAATTTGAATTTTCATGCTTGAAGAAACAACTAGAAAATGCATAAGAGCTTTGATTTGTTGAAAGCAAATTTGAATTATCTTTTAAAGGAATTAAATTTTATTTTAAAATAATAAACTATAAAACTACTATTTTCCAAATTAAATCCTATGATAAAAGACTGATTGTCGTTCAAAAAAATCAAATTATTTGAATCCAAAATTTCAAATTGCTTAAAGTTTCTTGTCATCACGATACCTGATTTTTCTTGTACTTAATATTAGGATAAAATTTTATAAAATATTTAATCTAAAATTAAATTAAAACCTTTTTCCAAAACATCAATTTCTAATTTTTCATCAAAACTTAGATTGTCATAAGTTAAAATTTTAAAATAACCATTTTGACTTAGAGCATAAATTTTATTTTCTCCTTCAAATTTAACGCTAACAACATTATCAGTGTCTTTAAATGGCTTCATTACTGCTAATTGCTTGAGATCTTTCCATAGTTGAATTTTACCGGCATCTTTTAACAACAAATTGTTTAAAATACAAAAATCTTATATTTGAAATTATTGAATTATCACCTTGGCCGACTACTATAAATGAATTTTTGTTATCAAAGCATTTTATAGGATTAAACAAATAAAATTCTTTTATGCACTTGAATAAGTCGACTGACCACAATTTTAAAGAACAATCTAAACTTGAACTTATTACCAAAGGAAATTGATCCTCTAATTCGATTAGGGAATCAATTAAATCTTCATTTTCATCTTTATTTAATTTTAAATTTTCCAAAATCAATTTGTAATCATTCGAATTCCAAAACTTAACCTGGGTTACTATTGAGGAATGCTCACCGAAAGTTTTTGATAATTCACAAATTTTGTTTTTCTCATCGAATTTCCAAATTTTAATAGAAGTGTCACGACTGCCAGTTACAATTAGTCCATTTTTTCCGTCAATATCAATACTAGTTATTAAATCTTGGTGAGCATCAATTATCTGTATAGTATCATACGTAACATCTTGTTTTTTGACCTTATTAGCATCAGGAGCTCTTTTCAAAAGTTTTATTTCATCTTTAGATTTAGGAGATTCGACTTTTTCTTGGTTAACGATTGATTCATTTTTTTGTTCATTTAGCTCAATTTTAGGTTTAATAGCTTCTTGAAGCTGTTCAGTTTTAGCAGATTGAATGTCTGGTGTAGAATTAGTTTGTACATTGTCATCGCTTTCCTGTAATTCAATTTCATTTAGCTTATCGCTTAACTGATTTATCTCAAAACTGTTTTGTCTTTGTGGAGATGTGTTTTCGTTTGTAATTATACTTTCTTCTGTTTCAAATGTATTTTCTCTACTATCATAATCTAAAAGTTCACCATTAGGATATTTTTCAAAAAGCTGTTTAAGCTGATCCCTAAATAAAGATCGCTTGGAAATTTTGTTTTTTTCCTCTTGATTTAAATTTCGCTGTAAAAGATTCAAATGTTCTATTTGACGCAATGTTTTTCGCAGTTTACGGAATTTTTTTTGATCTTGAGCTAAATTGTTCATTTGTTGTTTGTTTTTTTGACGTTTTACTTATTTATAAATCTAAATTTTTTCAAATAAGATAAACAATTAAGAATTTACTTTTAAATAAATTATTTTAAATTATTTTTATTAAATATTTTTTTAATGTGTGTATCAATATTGTCTTGGATAAAATGAAAGAATTTACTTTAATTTTTGTTAATTCAATTTTGCAAAATTAGCACTAAAAAACCGGACAATTTTTTTCGGCTTTTATGCTACATCTATTCTTTGTTTTAAGTTAAATAAATTTTAATCATTATTGAAATTTTTTTTTAAAATAAAAATTCTAAAATCAATAAATAATAAAAAAATTTAATTTTTGTTGCAAAATCTGCTTATTTTCATGGAATATAAACAAAAATTTCAAATTGAATCTTTTTTACAAACAGAAATTCAAAATAACTTATTTTTATCCTATTTCATACATTTTTTAATATCGTTTTTAACATATTTTTATTTCTTATTTAAAATTTTCTTTGTTTTTTATTTTGTTTTATTTAACTTTTATTCCTTTTTTCTTTTTTATTATATTTTTAAAATCCAAAGAAGCTTTAGCTCGATACAGATAAAAGAACAAACAAATAATTATTGATGGTTGTGGCTAAGCAGTTATTTAAGCGTTTAAAAGAATTATATTTTTTATAATTCAAAAAAAAGTTTTAAGTTAAAACTTTTAACACAAAAAATTAATTTAAAGTAGTAGGCCGAGATAATAGTATAAAAATTTATTCTAAAATGAGAGTAAAATTCAAATATGTAAAGATATTAAATTTCGTGTCATAACAAATGAAACTTTAAAACTTTGAACAAATTAAATAAATAAAAAATGTATTACTTTATCGAAATATCTCATTCTGAAGATAAAGTTTTCATATAATGGTAAATATTTTTCACATGAAATTTTAAGAATAATATTTATTTTTGATTCTTTTTTGATAACTAAAAAAACAAATTGAAAATATTTAAACTTTTTTTTTATCGATGATATCTATTTTTAATAAAATAATTTTTTTTCTTTTTAAATAGTGTAAAATATGATCTATTTAGAAATTTTGACGCAAAAATAAAAATCTATTGTATAATATCATAATAAATGAAAATTGAAACGAAAATGGAATAATAGAGGCATAATAAAAAAATATTGATTTTTTTTAAGAATTATTTAATGGCACTTCATTTTTGATAATTATTCATTAATTTAAAATTTCTAGCTAATATATATTTGCTTTCAATTTGAAATGTTGAATGCAATAGCCATTGCCAGAGCTGCCCAGCTTCAACTAGAAGACGATCTTGAAAATGAAAACACAGTCTCAACAATTACAAAATACGAAAATTCCACTTACTACAAAGTCATTTGCAATTTGAAAAGAATAATAAGCCTACCATGCCAAAACAATCGTTCATTGTTTATTTTTTCAGAAGAAAATATCATAAGAAAATATGCCAAAGTAATAATAGAATGGGGTCCCTTTGAATATATGGTTCTTCTCACTATCATCGCTAATTGTGTGGTTTTAGCTTTAGAAGAACATTTGCCGAACAACGACAAAACACCACTAGCGATATCACTCGAGTCAACAGAAAAATATTTTTTGGCGATTTTCTGTACAGAAGCTACTTTGAAAATAATAGCACTTGGACTGGTGCTACACAAAAACTCATATTTGAGAAGTGTATGGAACATAATGGATTATACAGTTGTTGTTACAGGTTTCATCACAATATTTGTTTCAACTGATGGAAGCAATTTTGATTTGCGAACATTAAGAGCTGTCAGAGTTTTGCGCCCACTTAAATTGGTTTCTGGAATACCAAGTTTACAAGTTGTTGTGAAATCAATAATCAAAGCAATGGCACCTTTATTACAAATAGCATTGCTTGTTTTATTTGCAATTGTTATTTTTGCAATCATTGGACTTGAATTCTATAATGGAATTTTTCATGCTACTTGCTATAATGTGACTACAATGGAAACTTTCATTGTACCTGGAGAAGGAGAACTTCGCCCATGCAGTAATTCTCATTCCAGTGGTTTTACTTGTGTAAATGAGCGTTTTAGAAAGTCTGAAGATATAGAGTGCTTAGAAGGTAAATGGGAAGGGCCGAATTATGGAATAACATCATTTGATAATATTGGTTATGCTATGTTAACAGTTTTTCAATGTATAACAATGGAAGGATGGACCGATATTCTATACTATGTAAGTCTAATATAACAAATTTTAAGTAAAAAACTGAGCAGTAAATAATTTTTTATTTTAATTTTATAATAAAGCAAATTATTAAATATATATCAAAAAAAATTTTTTTTTTTAAGACAAATGATGCATTGGGTAATCGATTTAACTTTATGTATTTTATTCCATTGATCGTATTGGGTTCATTTTTTATGTTAAATTTGGTTCTGGGAGTACTTAGTGGTGAATTTGCCAAAGAACGAGAGAAAGTAGAATCAAGACGAACTTATTTAAAAATGAGGCGACAAAATCAAATGGATAATGAACTGCATAGCTACATTGATTGGATATGCAAAGCTGGTAAACTAAATTTTATAAAATAGAATTTTTCAAAATTGATTTTTGCTGACTTTTCTTCTAAATATTTGACTAGATTTTAAAATTTTCTAACATAAGCTTATATTTCTCATAATTGAAGTCTAAATCAAAGACTGACTTTTTAGAGTTTTAGTTTTTTTACTTTATTTACATTAAAATTAAAAGTAAGGAAACAATTTAATTTTTTTTCTTTCTCATAATAATAAAAATAATCAATAGCACTAATTTATTCAAAGATATAAATTTTGAGAACTAAATTTAAAAACAATGTTTGAAATATAACTTTTTTAAATCAAATTTAATGTAACTCAAAACTAAATTGATCAATAAGAAAAAGCGACTAACAGTTGACACAAAGAATTTAAGTTAAAAAATAAAAATTTAAAATAAAAGTCGTGAATATTCTGATATTATTGAAATTTTGAAATGTCCGTCCTTTGAACTCAAAGAGCAAATTTTAGACAAAATATTAAAAAAAATTATTTTAAAAAAAAGAGGAGGCAATTTTAACCGAAGAAAAAACTACGGAATTTGAACGTCGTCATATAATGGAAAGTAATAAAATAAAAATTTTATATTTTAAATTTCTAAATTTTTTCAATTAAAGCACGACGAAATTATGCAATGAAAAAAATGAAGCCTGGTGGTAAACAAAATAGTGAAGAAAATGAAGATGAAATGGATATGGACACTGCTTTTGGACGAAGTGAAGGAAAGTCTTCAAGCGATCCAAATTCAAAAGATAAAAATCTTTCTCGATGTTTTCGCTTTCGTCGTCAAGAGCGTAGATTTAGATTTTTTGTTCGTAGAATGGTAAAAACCCAAGGCTTTTACTGGACTGTAATTGTTCTCGTATTTTTAAATTCATTGTGTGTGGCAGTGGAACATAATGACCAACCTAATTGGCTAACTGATTTCTTGTTTTATACAGAATTTGTATTTCTTGCAACATTTATATGTGAAATGTTGATTAAACTTTACGGATTAGGCTCTAGAATTTATTTTCATTCTTCATTCAACAAGTTTGATTGTATTGTAATTGTTGGCAGCATATTTGAAGTCGTTTTCACATATTTCTACCCGGATCAATCTTTTGGTATTTCAGTTTTGCGTTCACTTCGTTTGCTGCGTATTTTCAAAGTCACTCGCTACTGGGCCTCTTTGAGAAACTTAGTCATATCGCTTTTAAACTCAATGCGTTCAATTATCAGTCTTTTGTTTCTGCTTTTTTTATTCATTCTTATTTTTGCACTACTAGGAATGCAATTGTTTGGTGGAGAGTAAAAAATGAATTTATTTTAACTAAAAATAAATAGTATATAATTTTTTTAAGATGGAATTTTGAAGACGAAACTCCAGCTGCTAATTTCAATAGATTTCCTATTGCTTTGTTGACTGTATTCCAAATTCTAACCGGAGAAGATTGGAATGAAATAATGTACAATGGCATTCGGTCAAGAGGTGGACCGTATTCTTGGGGAGCTCTAGCCAGCGTCTATTTTATAGTGCTGGTAATGTTTGGAAATTGTAATTATTTAAAATAAAATCCTTAAAATCAAATATAATTTTTTTGTACCAAGACACTCTATTGAATGTGTTTTTGGCCATTGCTGTTGATAATTTGGCTACCGCTCAGGAAATGACAAATGAACAAGAAGAAGCTGAGGCGATGGCAAAAGAACAGAAGGAAAAAATCGTTGCCAAGGAAGCAAATATGTTCTTACCAAATTTAATGGTGCAGCAAAATGGACCAACTGCTACCAATCAATCCAGCGATGATAAAACAAAAACTCAAAACAAAACAAATAATTCAACCAGTCCACCAGTTCCATCTGATACATCGGCACCAAATGCTATGACTAAATACGAAAAAAAAACAAGTGATGAGCTAAATGTGGAAAAAATGGTGTACCGAAAAGTTGATTTAGATTATATACCTGGTCTTGATGATGATTTAAAAGTTATACTACCAGCATCATTTGAAGCTTCTCTAGCCAACGGAGTATTTGAACAAGTTGAAGAAAAAAAAAATACAGAAAAAAAAATTGAATCAGAAGAAAAGCCTAATGCAGAGCAAATAAATGAGGACGAAAGTGGACCACGCCCTATTCTACCTTATAGTTCTATGTTCATATTTGGAACAGAAAATTGTATCCGAAAAGCAATTCATTCGATAGTTACTTTAAGATACTTTGATACTTTGATAATGGCAGTAATTTGTGGGAGTTCAATCGCTTTGGCTACCGAAGATCCAGTTGACGAAAATTCGCCAAGAAACAAAATTTTAAATTATCTTGATTATGGATTTACAGCTGTTTTTACTGTAGAAATGGTTCTTAAAATAATTGATCTAGGCGTAATTTTGCATCCAGGCTCTTATTTTAGAGACATATGGAATTTTCTAGATGCAACAGTAGTTATATGTGCTCTTTTTGCTTTTGCTTTTAGTGAATCAGAATCCGCAGGCAAAAATTTGAACACAATTAAATCATTGCGGGTTCTTCGTGTCCTCAGACCTTTGAAAACAATCAATAGGGTTCCCAAACTAAAGGCGGTCTTTGATTGTGTTGTTAACTCTTTAAAGAATGTTTTTAATATTCTCATTGTGTACATGCTTTTTAATTTCATTTTTGCTGTCATAGCAGTTCAGTTATTCCGCGGCAAGTTTTTCTATTGTACTGATTTATCAAAGTTAACTGAGCACGAATGTCAGGGACAGTTTTTTTCTTATACAGACGACCCAACAATTCCAACAATTGAACAACGCAAATGGCAACGATGGGAATTTCATTATGATAATGTATTTTTTGCATTTTTGTCTCTTTTTACTGTGCAAACTGGAGAAGGATGGCCAGCGTAATTTTTTTTTTCAATTATTTAATTTAATTAATCATGTTTATTTTAAGAATTTTGCAGCATTCAATCGAGTCGACTAAAGTCGGATATGGACCATTACCGCAAAACAGAATGGAAATGGCCTTTTTCTACATTATCTACTTTATAGTTTTTCCTTTCTTTTTTGTAAATATATTCGTGGCCTTGATAATTATTACATTTCAAGAGCAGGGAGAGCAAGAACTTGAAGAAGCAGAAATAAACAAAAATCAAGTAAGAAATAGCTTTTAATATTTGAAATTTTTCTTGTAAATGACCAGCATGTTAAAAAGCTACTAATCGGTAATACGATGCTTGAAAAAAATTCAAATTTTTATAATAGAAGTTTAGTGTTGATAGTTGGCTTGGTTAGACCTTGATTCTTTATTCCACCACTGCCCAGTCAACGAATAATTGAAGGTTTATCGAAGATTTTTTAAAGATTTTAAAAATTCCATTATCATTTCCTTATTTTTTAAAGAATATATTAGAGTAACAAAAAACTAGATGAATTGGAAAATCATAAAAATTATGATTTTCCAATTCATCTAGTTTTTTGTATTTAAATTGAAAAAGTTATTCTAATTTAAGACTTTTGTTTTGATTTTTATGTTCAAAAATTGACAATTTCACAAACTCTATGTTTTAATATATTACTAACTCCCTGAATAAGCTGTTTTCATTAAAATATTCTTTAAAAATTTCTAAATGAAGATTTTTAAAGATAATTAGTACAAACCCTCTATAAAACTTACATAAAAATCTTTAAAGGCCCATTAAAATTTCTTTAAAATTTTGTTGACTGAATATTAACAATTTTAAAAGTTTAATTAAAAAGATTAAAAAATATTATTTAATTATAATTAAATTTAAAAAAAAAATATTTATATGTATAAAGAGAGAGAAAGAAAGAAATTCTAGGCTCGAGTTAAAATATTTAAAATAAAAAATCTTTTAAAAAAAAATTGAATAGTTAGTTTAATTTTTGTGTTTGAATTAAAAAATGTATCCAATGTTTAAATAACATGAAAAAGTGTGATGTTTCAGATATTTTTGGCAAAGTTAAATTTATGCTCAATTTCAGTTTGCTCTTTTTGCTTAAAAAATTTAAATGCGCAATTTGATTGCATTGCAATATACACACTTTTTTAAATTTTCAAATTTCTTTAATTTAAAAAAATTGCAAACATGCAATGCAATCAAATAAGCAAAAAGAGCAAATTTTACTTTGCCATATTTTTTCAGTCTCAAAAAAAAAAAAATAATTTTAAGTTATTATTGGAAGCATCTTCATATTTGAAATTCAAAAGCAAAAAGAACAAAATTTCTTCCTTTTTTGATAAATTAAAATTTACTAAAAAGAAACATATTTTAAAAAATACTGCAAATTAGTGAAACAAACTTTGTTGCACATTTTTTACCATTTTCTTTTTAGTAAATTTTGATTTATAAAAAAAGAAAAATTCTTGTTCTTTTTGTTTAAAAATTCACAATACCTTAAACTTGTTAGTGAAATAGAACAAGTTTAAATTTTACTTAAAAAATTGAATGATATTTTAAGTTGTGGTTCATTTAATGAATTTTAACAAAAACGATATAAAATGAAATAATTATCTATATTTAAACTGTTATTAAAGTTGGCTGGTTTCAAGTCAGTCAAAATATCCGTCCAATTGATAATTTCTAAATTGTAAAAATTCTAGAATTCAAGTGGCGAAGTTCATAAATTAGTTGAGCTTAATATCCTTAGTCTTTTTTAATTCAAAAATAAATTAAATAAATTTAAAAATTGACTCCCAATTCAACCTTAATAGGACAAGTCTTACAAAAATTGAATTCTAAAAATATAGCCATTACTATAAATTAAACTTTTATAAATTATATTGAAAATAAAATTTTTTAATTTCAAAAGCACAGTTTTTCATTAATCTTATTAATGAAAATTTTGTAAATTTTTTAATATGACTTTATCAAATAAATAACCGTTTTATAAAGATTTAAAAAAAAATACATTTTTTTTTTCAGAAATCTTGTATGGACTTCGCAATAAATGCTAAACCAATTGAACGCTATGTGCCAAAAAATAAAGAGTCAATTAGCTATAAAATTTGGCAGTTTGTTGTATCACCTGGTTTTGAATATTTTATTCTATTTCTGATTACTTGTAATACCATTATTTTGATGATGAAGTGGCATAACCAATCCGATGACATAAAAACAGTGTTGAAATATCTCAACATTATTTTCACATCTTTGTTCACGTTTGAGTCTATTTTAAAAATTGCTGCTTTCGGATTCAAAGACTACTTTCGCGATCCTTGGAACATTTTTGATTTTATAACAGTAATTGGCTCTATTACAGACGTTGTGGTTTCAGAGCTGAGTGAAATTTCTCGAAACATAAAAAATGATTTAACAGGTCCATATTCTTACTTGCCAATTTCTAATCAAAATCAGAAAAAAATAGCTACAATAAATCTGGGTTTTTTGCGTTTATTTAGAGCTGCTCGATTAATAAAACTACTGCGTCAAGGTTATACAATTAGAATACTTCTATGGACTTTTGTTCAATCATTCAAAGCACTTCCTTATGTCTGTCTTCTAATAGCGATGCTTTTTTTCATCTATGCAATAATTGGAATGCAAGTATTTGGAAATATAAAATTAGATTCGGAAGGCGCCATAAACAGACATAACAATTTTCAAAATTTTCCTCAAGCTCTAATGCTGCTTTTTAGATGTGCCACAGGCGAAAATTGGCAACAAATTATGCGTTCGTGTTTAGGAGGATCTGAATGTGAGCCAAAACCTTCAGAGCAAAACTTAAAACTTGATGTCAACTCAAATAAACATTTTCAATTTATTTCCAGTACTGGTAAAAAATGTGGTTTAGATTTTGCATATGCTTATTTTTGCAGCTTTGTTTTTCTTTCTTCTTTTCTAATGTTGAATTTGTTTGTAGCAGTTATAATGGATAATTTTGATTACCTGACCAGAGATTCCTCGATTCTTGGAGCTCATCATTTGGATGAGTATATAAGGGCATGGGCAGACATAGACCCGAGTGGGTCAGGAAAAGTCTTCTATAAGGATATGTATAAAATGTTGCTCAATATGGAGCCACCGGTTGGATTTGGTGCCAAATGTCCAAAAATTTTAGCTTATAGAAGATTGATAAGAATGAATATGCCAGTTGATCAAGATGGAAAAGTTCATTTTACAACGACTTTATTTGCTTTGATTCGAGAGTCGCTTGGAATAAAAATGAGACAAGATGCTGAAGAAATGGACAAAGCTGATGAAGAATTAAGAGAGACGATTCGAAAGTTATGGCCATTACAATCTTCTAAAAAAATGGATATTTTGGTTCCTCCGAAGTCAGAGCTTTATGGAACCCAAGGAAAAAGAAAATTGACTGTCGGAAAAATATATGCTGGAATGTTGATTCTAGAAAATTATAGATCTTATAAACAATCTTTAGAAAAATATGGAGAAGCTAGACCGGTATTTTTTTAATCATATTTTTTTTAAATCGATTCAAAATTAATATTTTTTTTTAATTTAAAGCGTCAATCTTCCTTTTTTAATAAAATAATGGGCGTAGTAAGAAGTAATGCATCACAAAACAAGTCAAACAGTACTTTGAATATTGATGAATTCGATACTGGATCAAAACGAAATTCTTTTTTTAAAAGAAATTCATTTAAGGTAAATTTATTAGAGGTTTAAAATTACATATGATTAACAAAATAATTATCTGATAATTAAATAAAACATTTTTCAATACTCAAATAGACTCGAAATAATTGATATTTTCCTTTTAAATAAATAAATAATATTTTGAAAAATATTATTTAAAATAATAATATTTTAAATAATATTTTGCTTTGATATTAAATAATTTTATTATTTTTTCTTTGTAGAAGAATGATCAATCGATTATAAATGAAAAAAGTAATGATTTAAATCCCATGAAATCATTTATTAAGTCTAATTCATCTATTAAAATAAAAGATGATTCAGTAAGTATTCGAAATAGATTTTCATTTAAAAAATTACTAATTAATCTAATTATTCTTTCGAAAAAAACTTATATATCTAACAAATTCACATATCTGCTTATTTATCAAATAATTTAGTTATGTTATTTGAAGGATTTTAAAAAATTACTGAAATGAAATTTATTATCTTTAAATGATAAGCTATTGCAATTGTATGACAACATTTGTAGTTTTTAAGCCAATCCACGCAGTTGCAAATACTGTTTACCCAAATTTCTTAATTTAATTTGACCATAAATATACTCTTAATATCATTTAACATTTCATCAAATTTTTTTCTCCACTTCTGACCATGTAATATTCATCTACATGTTGAGTTGTTTTTCCTAATTTATTCCAATTTTACGCATCAAGATCATCTTTATTGATTATCGGTTCATTGTGGAATTTTTTTTAATTTAAATTTTCGAATTCGATCAAATCATTCGTCAACCGATTTAAGGTTGTCTGTGATCTTTGTTTGGATCAGGATTGAATTAAATTCATTCGACACTCGTTCAAAAATTCTATTAATCAAAGTCTTTTGCGATTTAGAGCTTGCTTGATTTTGTCATGAAATGATTCGAGACCATTGCTAGTTGAAGGAAGGCAAATACCATCTCCATATCTTTCGTACCAAGAACTGTCTTTGTTTATCCATTGAGACAAAAAATATTCAGATACAAAGCAATTGTCTGCATGCTCGGTTGTTGAATGCGAATAAAGTGCAGCACGACAACCATGTATTTTTGTTTAAGAATTAAAAAATTTGGCAGTTTTAAATAGTCCAAAAAGTGCCTTTTTATAACTTAATCTTATTTGCGGTTCATTAGTTAATTATTTATGTTTATTTATCATTAGGATTGTGTCAATTTTAAATTATTAAAGTTAAATTTATTTGTTTTGATAAATTTTTATTTAATTAGAGGTAAAATTATTTTTTTTTTGAAGTAATATTTTTCTACCGCTCTTCAAAAAACACTTAAGCAAATTCATTTTATATTTTTTTTTTAAATTTAAAGTCTTTAAATTTTTATCATTTTTTTTTCAAAAATTAACTATGACAGTTTTTTATCTATACAGATTAATTATCATTGATTGAATTGAAGTCAGATTAAATTTTTTATTTTTTAATAGACAACGTCAGACAAGTCGGAGAAAAAATCTCAAATTCAAAAAGATCAAAAAATTGAACAACTAGATTCAGAAAATTTCAAATCTGATGGATATGATTCTTCTCATCTGAAAGTACCAACATTAAATCCAAATAAAAGTCCATCGGTCGTTAATTTATCTGCTAAAACACCTCTTGTTCGCGATTTAAATGTTGGCTACCAATCGACCGATGAAACGTCCAGACTTACCAGAAATAATGTTTTTGAACTTTCATTTAAAGAATCGTCTTCAGACCAAAAAGCATTGATGAAAGTAAGTTTTATTTTATAAAAATAATTTTATTTAATTTATTGAAAAATCAGGAACAAAATTTATCGAATAAAGCAATTGATGAAGACAATAGAGATCATTTTTCCATGAATTATATAAAAAATCAAGAGCCAATTAGTCGTGGCATAAGTCCTACTCTCTATCAAAAGCGTCCGCCACCAGCCCCTGTATACCATCCAGCAAGAAACAATAATTTCGACATATCTAAAACGGTATCTTCTATTGTAGATAATTGGGAAGCTGATTTAGCCAAGCATGTTAAACGTCGACCTTCCGGTCAATTCGAATCATATCCTCATCCTCTTCTAGCCGCAGCTTTAATGGAAGATAAAAAACATCCAGTTAGATTACCAAGCATTGAATCAAAAGGTCTAAAAAATTATTTGTATAAAAAAAAACTAAGCAATGAAAGCAACAAATTGAGTAATTCTCCATCAATATCTCCGAGCTATTCAAACTCAATTTCTCGCTCTCCTTCGCCAATGGAGCATAAATATTCAAATAAAGCAAATTCTAGGTCTCCAAGTCCAGTTTTTAGGCCAAATTTCGAACATGGCCAAAACAGAAAACTTCCTACACTCCCATCAAACAGTCAAAAACATCCATTCAACAATGAATTGATAGGCACAAATAAAGGAAAAGCAGCAAACGAAGAAATGCTGCCATATAATACAAAGAAACTACCATTAGTGAACAATAGAAATTTTAAAAACCAGGCTAATTTTGGCTTAAAAAATGGTGAAATAAAATACGATTACGAAAATTCAGCAATATACGAAGAAGGTGATTCAGATCAGAATGAACTATGGTTTTGATTATTCAAAATTATTTATTAGTTTAGAAAAAATAAGTAATTTATATTTGATATTTTTTTATTGGATTATGGAATTAAAATCTAATTTTATTTATTGATAATTTATTAAGATTTTATATTAGAACAATTTTGGATATTTCAAGATGATTTTTTTAATAAACTTATTGATTAAATACGACTAAATGTTATTTAAATGAAATTTATTTTTTAAGAAATAATTTTTTTAGATCAAAAATCCTAATAATTCAAACACATGAAATATCTATTATTTGATTATTTAACTTTTTATAATTAAAAAAATAACAATAATTTAAAAAGTTATAACATCGAAATATTTAAGTTAATTTAGAAATTTAAAGTCAATTTAAATTTAAAAAATTGTTTGAAAAAAAATTTGACAGCAGTGGGATTTGAACCCACGCCAGTATACACTGACCAGAACACACATTGTAAGTTATGTTTCAAACTTGAGTCTGGCGCCTTAGACCACTCGGCCATACTGTCTTGTAATATTTTTGCCACTTAATTTGAAATTATTTTAAAAATTTGTTTTGTAAATAATTTTAACATAAGCAAGATAAAAAATTTAAATTTGTAAATTTGAAATACCTAAAGCATATTTTTATAATATTTTGAAACACCAAACGTTTTTCAGAGTTTTTGATCAAATAATAAAAATTTAAATAAATAATTGTTTCTTTTTTCATATCTAACAAACTTGTATGTTAGGTTTTATAATACAACAAAAAAAAGAAATGAATTTTAGAATTTTAAGATATAATGCCGCGTCAAAAATCAAATTTTAGTATATTTTTTTATCAAATAATTAATCAAATTATTAATTACTAATTTATTTTTCTGTTTAATTTGTGATGCTGCACCAAATGCAACAGAAACTCTATTGTCAATGCTGAATTTAATTAAAAAACTTAACTTTAAACGCAATCCACGACTCGAAACACAACTTAGAATCATGTGATGTAAATTAAGAATGTTTTAAAATGGGCCAGATGGTGTTGATTGCCTGCGCCAAAGTCGTGTTTCGGGTTCTGAGGCTGCAATATAGAACAAGGAAATACTTATTTTACGTATATTTTTAAATTCTTGAAAAATTAATTGACTTAAAAAAAATAAATGGTTTTTAAGATAGAAAAGAACAAATAAATTTTGCTTTCAAGAAAAATAAATTCATAGGATATTCAAAAATCTCTGTGAAGTTTATTCAAATTACTTGAAATATCTAATTTTGAACAAATTCTATAAAGAAGAAGAATCATTTTTAGGTCACTTAAACTATTAACTGTTTATTCTGTAATTCATTTTAATGTAAGGTTCGAAATAATAAATAAAAATCATGAAATTATTTTAATACTTAAGTTTAATTAATTGATGCTAGATCTTAATCTAACGCTTAATAAATCACGACAACTCGACACATAAAACACACGAAAGAAATACAAGAGTTATAAAACAAAAATTACCAATGAGCAAAAAATGTACTTAGACTCTATTACAGCAGACACTTCTATCTTTTTTTTTATCTCAACTTTATTCGGTATATTTTAGAAACCAAACTAAATATTTAAAAAAACAATAAATAAATCGAAAAGAATTTCGAATAAAGTGTTAAAGAAAACAATTAATTTATGTTATGAGCACGGTTTGTTAAACAAATTTCTATTTTATTTAATTCGGAAGTCTTTTATTTCAATCAAGCTAGAATTCAAATAATTTGAATTTAATTTTTTGTTTCAGTGTTGGAATTTAACTTTGATTGATTACAAAAGCTAAATTTATTTTTAATTCAACAATTTACATCCATTTTAATTACATTAGAAATGTACTTCAGAAAGACTTAAAACTCATTTCCTCTTCGTTCATTGCTGATTTTTTTAGATATTTATTTTCTAATAAAATAGCAAATAAATTTTAGTATATATGGGTATCTTAGATTCTAATTTTAAAAAAATCTAGACTCGAATTCTATGAATCTGAATAAAAATTTACCTTTCAAAATTTAAAATATCTGAATTTTTTAATTTTACTTTAAATGATTGAAACTCAAATAAAAAAGATTGAAAGAAGTTTAATTTAAAGAATTAAAATAGATTTCTTTTTGTTTTTAATGTTTAAAACTGATAAAAATATGTGGAATGGCATACATAGTATGTTTCAATTTGGAACTTACAGATTCATTTTTTGCTGCGTTTTACAAATGTGTAAGTTCCAAATTAACAAATACTGTTTATGCCATTCCACATTTTTTTTATCAATTTGGGTTCTTTAAAAAATACTTTATACTTTTTTATTAAAAGCTTTTATTATCTTGTTGTTTTTTTTTGAAAAAAATTGTTTTGAGTGATAAGATTTTTTGTTTTTTGAATTTTTATTTTAAAATTATTTGATTAAATTTATTGTATAAGTTATTTAAATAAAAAGCTAAAAATTGTGTCTATTTTACTCGAAAATTGAAGATAAATTAATATTAGATTAATTCGAATTTTGATTGCGATTTTATCTGTTTTAACAAAAATAAAATTAATTTTAGAAAATTTATTGAAAAACTATAGATACATTTTAATTAAATAATAAAAATATGTACAATTTCTATACAAAATGTTTTTTATTCTTTTGACATATTTTCTAATGACTAATAAAACGAATAATTAGATGAAGAAGAGCTAGTTGGACTGTAAATATATTCATTTGAATTCAAAGATGAAACTCCTGAAGGAAGCTGGTTAAAGCAAATATCTTGATTGCTACCAACACTGTTAAAATAATTATAGTCATAGGAATTAATTTGAATTTCTTTCTTGATTCTTTTAAGAGAATTATCTTCGACCATTACTTGTTGAAAATTTTGATTGTCAGTTTGTTCTAGGAGTTCAGTTAGTTGTTTTATGTATAAAGAAGCGTATTTCAGCGTTTCGACTTTGCTTAATTTTCGTTGATTAGCACAAGGCTTGTTTTCATCAACGAATAACTCATAGGGTATGTGTTCCCTAAGAATTTCGAAACAATTGTTGATAAACTTGACTCTGTTCCTCTCTCTTGCATTTCTTTTCGTAGTTCCTGGCTTAACTTGCTTTCGACCACCTCTATTTCGCGGCACGTCCTCAAAATTCGAATAGCAAAAATTGTTCGAATAAAAATATTGCTCAGATTGTTGATTCAACATTTTTAGCAGCTAACTAATTTTTCACGTGGGATTTCAAAATGTTACCGTGTATTTATATTGGACGTAAAAATGTCGTTATATTCGTCAACTGAGATTAGTTTGCCCAATAGAATAAAAAAATTTAATATTTAATTTTGTCCACTCAAATTATTTTCGAACCTAGCTCCTCCCATTTAATTCTCAAGTCCACGTTCTCGATTCCTCAAATATCTTAATTTCTTCAGGCTGTTAATCGTTATAACTCACTTATCATTGAAATTATTATTTTGGAGCACTAATAGATTCAAATAAAGCATTTAAGCTGATTTAGCTCCTAAATAAAAATAAAATTAATCTCTTAAATAATTTAAATTTAATTATAAATGCTGTAATAAAGTGATCTCGAAGTTATTTTTTAGTTTAGACCATGAGTATTGAGCTTTATTATTCTTACTTTTAAAAAAATGTAGAAAATTTTGTTTAAATTTAAAATTTTTGTTTTTGTGAAATTTAGTGCAATTGAACAGAAAAAAATGTTTTAAATTCTAATATTTTTTTTTCTAAAGCTGAAAAACTGATTATCCAAGCTCAACATGATTCAACTTTCATGGTTGCTTTATTATGAACATTTTGGTAAAACTCTGCAAGATTAGCATAATTTAAATTTTGATAAATTTGGCTGTAGTACATTTTGCAGAGACTTTGCACATAAATAACAGGTTTTGACTATTGATTATTTATGTAGCACTTTGATGCAGAAAATACAGAAATAATTAAAAGCCTTCAGAAAAATAGTTATAAGCTATTTTAGCATTAGTTTCTGTTCTAATTTGTACCAAACTTTCACAAAACCTAACTTTAAAAATAAAAGAATTTTCTCATTAAAAAAATATCTGAGATAATCCAAGGACATGTTAGTAGGTTTTGTCTAAACATTATGTTTGCTTTTAATTGATTAAAAAATTAGAAAATATTGAAGAAAAATTTTTTTACTGTTTTTTTTCAATTATTTCATTCGAATAAAATTAAATGATTAAAAAAATTTTAATTTTCGAATTAATAAAAGATGATTAGTAATTATTGGCCAGATAATCAGAATTAAGGTTAAATTCAAAGAGAGTTAAAGTTAAATATTCATTTTATTTTTAAAATTTTGAATGGATTTATCGAATATAAGATTTATTTGACTGAATTCAAATTTAAAAATTATGAAATCGGTTTTATTTTGAAAATTTGAACTGTGTTTTAATATGGAAAAATTTATTTAGTACATTTTTAGATCTACTTTTACAACTGGCTTTTAAAAAATCTTTTTCAAACAAAAATTGCAAATTATTGATTTTTTAACATAGTTTTTTCTTTAACATTTAATAAAATCTATAAAGTTTAAATAATCTATAAAGTTAAAATTGGACAAAATCCTTATTTTTTGTTCTAACAATCATTTCCACAATTAAAATCCAAGTCAACTTAATTTTATTTCACATATAGAAAACACATAAATAAAAGTAACCAAGTTGACCAAATACAAAAAAAATTATCATTATGTTGAAACAATTGAGTGAAAATAAAGAACACTAAAATAATGTTGTATTTATTTAGTAAACACCGCGAGGGTGATTTAAAAAAAATTACAAATAAAATAAGAAATTAAAGTTTTGTCTTTCTGAATAAAATTAAAGTTCAATGTTTTCATAATTGTGTTAGTCACATGATTAAATTGAATTAAAATTACTCTAAAAATTATTTTTTTTTTGTGATTTATTTAGAAAGCCTCTGTTACAAGTTGTATGATTTTATCTTGTTTTTCTTTGTTAATTGATCCAAGAATACAAAACTTTGATGACTCAACAGTACCAGTTTCTTATATTCTCGTTTGTTTAAGAAAATATTACAAAAACTTTTCGGACACTTTTTTTTTTTTATTTTAATCACCCAAGAGATGTTTTTTTAAATAATTAGTGCTTGAAACAATTCATGTGTACCGATAATTTCGTTTTTTAAATGTAAAATTGATTAGATCAGATTAGCCTTTAATTTTTTAAAATAAAAATTTCAGACTCTTTAACGACTGGGATATATTTTTCATGATTAATAATGTTTGTTAATGCAATCGATAATAAATTAATTCAAGACTCAATTTTTTTCAAAATAAAAATTTAATACTCTAATCAAAATATATTTTTTTTTATATTATAAAATATTCAAATAAACTGACCACAAATGAATCAATCACTCACTCGAGACAACAAAAAAATAGAATAAATCAAATCAAATTAAAACGTCATTTATTTTAATTTACTTATTATTGCTAATCGAGTAAATAAAACTTATTTGCCATGAGTTTTTTTTTTGTTAATAAAATCATTCAAGTATACATAATTACTCAATTGACTAATTATAGTTTTCAAAATAGTGTATGTCCATTGGTCCGACTAAATGTTTCTCGAACAGTGTGTTTATCTTTTTTAATTAGATTTGATTTTGCAAATAAGTCTTAATTATATATTTGAGAGAGCAATAGAATGACGTAACATTTTATCATTTTGAATATTGAGTAGCAAATTACACACAGCATGTGTCAATGATTTATTAAAATTTATTCTAAACCTATTTCATTAAATAATATTATGAAATTACTCAATGCAATCATGAATATTCATTTTATTAATTTTTTTTTTTAATTCTGAGTTCTAGAAAGACCACTTGGCTTATGGCTTCATACAAATCTGACTTTTAACTAGAAGACCACTACGAAAATTAAATATTTATAAATTCAACAGATTAAAATATTAATCTTTTAAATTAACATAGGGCCACTAATGGCTAAAAACTCAGCTCATTGTTTGCATAATACAGTCTGATAATGGCAAAAATGTATCACATAAATATTAAATATTTGTTAAAATAGCCTTATTTGCTGATTCCATTAACATTAAAATGTTTATTTTTAAATCAAGAGTTACAATACTTTAAATTTTGAATTAAGTAGCTTTTAAACAAAGTTTTTAAAAGCAGATTGGTCAATATAAAGCATTATCTAATAAAGTAATTCAATATATGCGGTATTATTAATCAGTCATGCACCCAGAAAAATAATGCATCCTCTTGAAAAAGCGTTTCTTGTAAGCAAACGCATTCTGCTTACGTAAAATGAGTAGTCTAAGATTCTGATCAGCTCTTAATCCCATGAAAAAGTAGCGCACATCTATTAAATTTCATTTGATTTATAATCTGTTCTATATTTAGCATACTTTGAAAGGATTAATTTCTCTGAAAAAAAAAAGTAAGATTTAATGTGGCTTATCTTAAATTGCATAAGGTTCCATTTTCAGTCTGACACAAAGATGCCGATATTCGTGGTATGTGTTTGTATTAAGTATTACTCAAGTGATTAGTTTAATTAGAAAAAATATATACTAATGTAATAGTACACCACTATAATAAAAGCTGAATTAAATTAAGTAATATAATATATTGCAAATATTTTTCATGAAGCCGATTGATCAATTTCTACAGCCTTAAGATGTTTATTTTTGTGTATTTTAAGTTTAATGAAGCAAATTTAAAAAGCGTAAAATCTTATGATCTTAAAGAAATTTCACTTGAAATCAATTACTCTTGAGTAACCATTCGAAAATCTTTATTATCAATAGCTAAAATGGATAAATTACTAAGATAAATAATTTCCATTTAAGTTTTAAGAAAAATCTTAATAAAATCCTTAATTTTTTTTAAAATGACACTAAAAAAACTCAAAACTTAAAGCCTAAATAGATTTTTTTTTTCAAAATTTTAATTTAATTTTGCGGATCTTTAAGGCAAAGTTAATGAAACAAAAATTTCAAAATTTTTGGGAAAAAAAATGAAAATGATACACAGATAAAGATAGATAACTAATGCAAAATTAATATCATTTTTTTATTAAAAAATTATTTAAATATACTTGAATCTTTCAATAAATTGTATCATAGGATCATTACTTTCGATTTCTGCTCAAGACGATCTTTTACTTTTACCCTTGCTTCTCCTCTTGTAGTGCTCATTGCAGGGCTCTTTTTGTTATCTTTGTTTCTTAAATTTAAAAATTTATTTAAAAATTCCGTCGGTAAGCCGCTTGGAGATCGAGCACCTTTCCTTTCGGCAAATTTAGTTAAGCTTTTTAATTTTTTTTTAGTTTACTACAAAAAAAAGTAAAAAAAATAATTTTTTGGATTAATTTGTATAAAAGAAATAAAATTTAGTCTAAAAATAAAGTCAGTTTCAAAAGTTTTCTTCCATTCTAACATGTCCAAGCCATCGAAGTCTTTTATTCTTTGAATTAATGAGACTGAATTTGATTTTTGAGGGATTGTCGAACGCTGGATTATTCCTAGAATCCTTGTCATGCTTCCGATTTGGAAGATGTTCAGGCTTTTTCTGTCAGATTTGTTCAGATGAAGACGAAAAAAAAGAATGCTAGACTCCGACCAGAACGGAAATCAACCACCTACACAAGGAAACAAAACTTAAACTGTACAGCATTGTAGTAAAAGCAGCATTTGTTTAAACAAAATATTTAAATTGGTCTTTGGGAAATTAAAGTCAAAAAAGGAGTTTGAATCTTTTTAAAAAGATCAATCACAGATAAAATTCAATCTATTTTTTTAAGCCTTTTTAGATTTTTATTAACTCAAATATCGGATAATTTTTTCAATTTTATTAATGAAAAATTCAATTTTATTTTTGAAAAATTTAAAAATGAAAAAAGAGCAAATAAAAAGCTATATTTTAATCAGGTATAATTTAAAATATTATGCCACTCCGAACTGGGAGTTGGAGATTTAGCTTCATCAAAGTGTATGGTGGAAAGATGGGTGAAAATTAGAACGAGTTCTCTTTTTCAAGGGATTAAAATCCAAAGACCAACAATATAAAAATATTTATTAAATTTGAATATCAAGTAGTTACAAGAAAAAGAAGAATTTAATTTAAAATCCCTATTAAAACTTTGTCATGTTTAAGATTTTATTTTTATTTTTTTTTGTTTAAAAATAATTTTTCACCAAAAAAATAATCAGAATTACAATTCTTGAATTTTAATTATTACTTCAAATAAAAATTAAAATAATATATTTTTAAATTAAAATTTCATCTCAAAACTCTTCAGCAATATAACAATTTTTATACCAAGTAAAATAAGATTTTAAAATTATTTTGAAAAAAAAATATGGGTAAAATAAAATTTTGTTAAAAAATATTATCCTAAGGTGTACAAATAATTGAACATTTATAGAGTTGTACTTTGCAAATAGATTATAGGTAGCCTCCTTTTTCATATCTTTGACGCTTACTTCAAATTTGTTTTGGCCAAATGCAATAAGGTTTCATAATAAATATAATTTATCAATATTTAAGTATTTGACCAAGCTATCCTCTTGCTTTACCTATTTTTAATTTTTATGAATTCATTATAATCAAATATCTAACATATCGATAGATAAAACCAAAGTTTTTATTTCAAATAAATAATCAAATTTTCAAAACTAGAAATCTTTTATTTTAAAACTAGTTTAAAAAAATTCTAAAAAATAATTATATTTACAAAAATAAATAAGCCTTATTGTATTAAAAATCTTAAATACCTATTAATATTTTAATTTTAAAAATATATCTAAATTCCATGCGACAATTTAATTAAGATTTATTGAAAAAAGTGCTTTATTTGAATTAATACTCGATAAAACTCTTATCTTAAATTGTGACTTAAAAATTTGATTGTTAAAAGCTTTATTTGTCTCGATTAAGTTTTAACTTTAGCTTAACCATTTCTTATTGACTTTGTGCGTATTATATCCATAGTCTGGGAAAAACAAGTTTAATTTTGTAATAAGTAGAATACCAGATATCTTAAACTAATAATTCTATTGTGTATCAGATTACCAAATCGAAAAATCATTTCGTTTCTTCTGACAAAACATTAAGCAAAACTATTCTGAGCCAAGTCAGGAAAAATAAATAATTTCAAGTTAATAATTAACTTCGTAATTCATTATTTTTCTATTGTACCTTTAACACTATTAATTCGACCCAATTAAAAGACCAATAATATATATGACCTTAATTAATATCTCATAAATTTTTCATTTCTAGCATTTAATGGTTAGTCTGTAATCTATTTTATGGGCTAGGAAAAATATCATTACTCCAAGTCATAGTACATGATAAATTGATGTTTTTTTTCATTATAAGATTTGAAAATCAAAACAAATGTGAGCTAAAAGGATAAGATTTCTATTTTATTTAGATAAATAAATTAAAATTTTTGAATTCGAGGTAGATGAAAAATGTTTTATTATCAATAATCAAACAAAAAAATTAAGCTATTTTTGTTGTTTTTAAAAACCTTGTAAATAATTAAAATGGAAGATTTACAATGTTATTAATAATATTCAGGTTAGCAAATTTTACATTTGAAAATTAAATATTCTAAAAAAAAAGTTGCACCTCAGAGTGTCATTTGAGCTAAATGACAAAATTCAATATTTACTGATGCTTTGATTCAAAATATCAAAAGGAATAATAAAGAATAAACAATTCTTTACCTTAATGACAGTTTTTAATTTCATAGATGATAAAATAATAATTTCTAAGGCTTCTCGATCATGAAAAATTAAGCGCTTATTTAATTAAAGCTTTTGTTCTATTAATGAAGTTAAAAATTCTACTAATAAAATTTAAAAAAAAATAGAATTTATTTATTTTTAATTACTGGCCATGCTAAAAATCAAAATGTTTATCTATTTTCATAAAGTTTAGAAATAAAATTGTTCTTAAAGTGCTTGATTACATAATTGTCCTAAAGTTTTTTCTATAAACTTGTGATTCAAAAAACACACCTGTGTAGCGAAAAGATTCTAAAAATGGTATTCCTCTAAATTTACAATCATTATGGCTTTAAAATAACTTTTGGATTAAAATTTAAAAAGAATAAAATTTTATTTTTTTCTAATTAATTGACCAAATTAATGGTGACAATTTTAGCTAAAATTCATGAGGTTACTATTATTATGAGGTAAAGACTCCAACTTGAATAACAAGATATTTCCAAACCTGTTTTGCCAAGTCTATACAGGTAAAATTTTAAAAATTTTATGTCTTTGTAAAATAGAGAGCTAATTTGAATTTTTTTTCAAATTGAAGTTCCATTTACCTGTCTAAATGAATTTAAATTAAAAAAATTTAAGACTTAGTAGAGCTTTTACATGTTTATTAATTAAAATAGTTATATTGGCTTAAAAATTTTTTTAGATTTCTAAAAATAATGAATATAAACGATAAATTTGAATCTATCAACACGGAAATATCGGATAATGGGGCAAGCCAAAAGCCAAGTGTAGTTACATTGAGCAACGAATCGACCTCGAATTCGTCAAATGGTAGCCCAACGTCATCCAGCATAGATTTAGCTCAAAAAACTGGCACTTTTGATTCCAATCAGACAAAAACAAAGCCAGATTTAAAATTTAGCAGATCAACTTCCTCTGGATATTACAGTTCGCCAATTAGCACTGCAACTACTCCATCTTCAAGATTCTCTTACAATAACACATTTTTATATGAAGATCCGATTACTATCTCTTCGGCTCAAGCGTTCCAAGAAGACCCTGAATTTAAGGGATGTTGTCTTGAATGTGGCACATATACATATTTAATTCGATTTAATGATTTAAAGGTTTGTGAAAAATGCTATGAGATTCAATGGGAAAATGAGATAAACGAGCTTCTAAAAATGAAAAATTTTCTTGAAAATGGAGTAATTGATATGAAGAAATATTTGGGTACTTTTAATTTAAATTCATATCAAAAAAATCGATCATTTTTTAGCACATTTGTTTTTATTAAAACATAGTGATACTTAAGCTAGTTAAAAACGAGTTTATCCAGGATTCTTCAAAAATCTCTTGAATAGGCATTTATTTTTTTGACTTTTTTTTATTAAAAACATATTTTTTGAGATAACTGAATATGTAAATATTTGTTAATAATTCTTAAATTATTTAAAAATGAAAAAAATAATTTCATTTGGTTCTAGTTAGAACATTTTAAATTTAAAAATAAATAAAAATTAATATTTAATACAATTGATGAAATTTAAGCTGCTAAAAAGTCTCAATGTAACGAGAACATCAGAAACAGCCAGCAGATCAAAAAGTTCATTAATATGACCATGCAGCAAATTAAGAGGAAAATAGAATTAGAGCTTGAAAATAAACGAGATGAGCTTTTCAGTTCAATTGACGCGTTTGTGGATGATCAAAAAAAGTTTTAGCTTTAAATTAAAAAAAAATTTATCTATTATATTTTTTTTTTTATTTGAAATAGAATAAATTCGTCAATAAATGAAGATACATTTCAGACATCAGAGCGAATTTGTGATCAAATTGAAAATTTTATGCTTAATACAGAGTAATCATTCATGAAACCAAAAAAAATTAATTAAATTTTTTTTTTTAGAAATGAAATTAATCTGATGAAATTAAAAAGTATTAAATCTTATGCTAAAGCTAATTTGCAAAAATTAAATCAACAACGAACAAGCCGTGTTCCCATTTATAGCGTAACTTTTGAATTAATTTTTATAAAGAAATTTTTTTTAATAAAAATAATTTAAAAGATTTTTTTTGTTCCTGATTCAACAGTTCAAGTTTCGAACACATTTGGAAAAATTGTTCTGAAGTCATTTGATCCAAACTCAAATGATAACCAAACTGTGATCAGTGAGTTTAATGATTTGGCCAGCTTCAAAGACTCGTGTTTGGATGAGTTTTCATTCTTGAACCAACAGCCAATGAATAATTTAGATTCATCTCAAGCTTTCATGCCCAAAATGTCAAAATGGACCAGCACTGATAATTTTTTAGACTCTGATATGACAACTGCTCGACGAGGTCTGACTACGCGTTACAATGATTCGTCTCTGAGCACAAAGCGTAATAAGTCGCTATTTACTCGAGTTCCAAATTACAATTCTGAGTCCATTAAAGGACATGATAGAGCCAAAAATTCAGATACAAAGAATGAAGAAAAAATCAAAAATTCTAAACAGAATGATGATTTACCTGCTTATGTTACTCCAGTAAAATTGAATTTATCAAGAAATGTGTCACAAAAATCATCAAATGCTAATACTGAAACAAAAAAAGATGATCAAAAAACACCTTGGAACGCGAAAACAACATTCAAGCAACAAATTACCAATCAAGGACCAAAATTGGTTAATTTTTAATAAATTCTTTTTTTTTTTTATAAATATATATACATATAGAATCTAGACTATATTATATTAGGCTAAATTTTAAATTTTTTTTATAATTAATAACTATAAAATCAATAAATTATATAGAAAAAATACTTAAGTTTTTTTATTACTTATGTAAAGAACTTCGATGATTAAAATCTGTTTGGATATGTGCACATAGACTAAAATATTTTATGCAGAAGTTTTTTAGTTTTTTTATAAAGTAAACCGATTTTTTTAAATTGATTATGTTGGTTTCGAAATCTTTCAAATTTATAAAAATAAAAATTCACCTTTATAAATGAATAAGGATTTTCTATGGCATCATTTGAACACATGGCAAAATTCAAATAAATAAAGGCTTCCTACCTAAACTAGCAAGATTTGTAAAACTAAAAATTTTTCAACAGCTTGTGAAAAATGTCACCTGTTATAAAAACACTTTAAAATAAGAATATGAAAAATAAGAGCCTGAATTTTAAATTTTTTCTTACATTTCAAGCTTTTGATTTTAGATTTTATTTTGAAAATATGCAAAAAAGAAGTATCGCACCGTAAATAATGTATCCAAGGAAATGATTGGAAAATCATGTTGTTAGAATTCACATTTAATGGAATTTTCATTTCAGAAATTATTTTTCTTAAAAAAAACATTGTTACCTCAAGCTTTTGTCAATTTGAAACCATTAATTAATTATTTGCCAATTCATTGTTGATTTTGTTCTATGAACATCAAGAGGCAAAGAAAATACGAAATAGAAAAAAATGTTCATTGACAATTCAGGCAATAACTCAAAAATTTTATTTGAAAAAACAATGCTTATTTTGTTTTTCACAATTGTATGAATAATAAAAAAAATTTTAAGCCATTTATTTAAAAAATCATAAGTTTTGAAAAACTAAAATGTAACCATTAAAATAATAAAACTTTATTTTTATTAAATCTCTTCTTAAAAAAACTGATATATTTTTTCTAAATCTAACCTTTTTGAACTTGAAATTTGTATTAGCAATTTTAAAAGTAACATATTTTTTATGCTTTAGATAAATTTAGAATTAAAATTTAAGAATTCGCATCTAAATTCTTAAGTAATCAAAACATGTATCTTTAAAAACTATGTTTATTGTTTTCAGGTGAGAAATGATTTTAAAATAATTGTTACTCGTGGTTGATCGAAAAACCACGTGAAACAAAAACCTCTAAAGTATAAAAGAGCAAATTATAATTTTGAAAAAACATTTTAAAAATTTAAAATAATAGTTTTTTTTTTGAGATTAATTTTGTAATTGATATCTTTGAATAGCTTATATCTTTTAAAATGCAATTAAAAAATTTCAAATTCAAATAATTTATTGCCTGAATTTATTGTTTAAAGTTAGTTTTAAAGAAAAATTGGCTTAAATATGTTCCCTCACGTTAAATTAATTTTTAAAAATCCAATTTAGTAATTTTGACTACTAACAATTAAAAAAGAAATCTAATTTATTAAAAACTCCACTAAAAGAAAAAAAAATATCGTTTCCATAAAAATTGAAGCTATTTTTTGAAAAACTAAATTGAATTATTTAAAATTAATCCAATTAATTAATTAATTAAAATCAATAAAAAAAATACACAAAAAATTTTAAAATTGATAAATGAATTTTTTATAAACTTAGTTTTTTTTAATTTATTAAATGGTATTTTTGTGTTTATCTTATTTTATTAATAATTGAATATAAGACTAAAAATTAGAATTTTTTCTATTAATTTAAAAATAATTTATAGCGGTAATTTTTATTTGATTAGAACAGAGGCATCTTTTACATTCATAAAAAATTTGTTTAGTAAATTTGTTTTGAACTCTCTAGAATCTTAATTAACAGCTTATTAAAGAAATAATAAATTATCCTTTTTATTTGAATGACAATTATTTTAATAGAAAAATTAATTAAACTAAAAAAAATTCAAAATTAAAAAAAAGGTGAAAAATGAATTGAAATATCGACTAAAAAAGTTATTATATTTTTTTAGTTAAACAGTTATCAAAAGTGGAAGATCTGATTCACATAAATTGCACTGAATACGATTTAGCATTCAGTGTTCTTTCGATTGAATGTTACTTTGAATGTAACAATTCTGGACTAACTGACTCGATAAAATAATATTTTTATTCAATAGAATTTTGTTTGTTAAATAATATTTTTTTTGTATATGACAAACTGAATTGTTTATTTAATTTTAAAAAAGTTATTAAATTTTTATTTCAATTTGTCCATGGGACTTAAGCTTTAATTAAATACATAAACTTTAATATAATACAACTTTAATAAAAATTTATAATAAATACTTAAGAAAAAAAATCTAATTTAATTTTAAAAAATTTTATTTGATATTTGTGTGACAACATACAATAGTAATGATAGCTTTAGAAACTAAGAATAATGCTCCTTAAATTGGAAAATTATACCATCAAATTAATGATGCGAATAAAACAACTACAACAAAGCAAATTATTTGATGCAGTCAAAAGATATTTAATTTAAAATTTATAACTAAAAAAATACAAGTCAAGTCCTTGGTTCAATGACAATTTTTTATTTGAATAAAATAATGGGTAAAGTAATGGCTTGATTCCAGGATTTTATTAAATAGACACTAAATTCTTAAGAATTTCATTAAACAAGCAAGAGTTTCGTGAAATTGATCTTTATTTTACCTTTTTACAGCTGAATCAACTGCCAAACTCTGCAAGTAATGTGCAAAATATACCGTGCTAAAATACATTAGAGTTTGATTATGTTGTATTTCCAGAGCTTTACAAAAAAATATTTAGTAATACAAATAAGAGTGTTGTATTTACAGATCCAATTTCTAACCTATAAAAAGAATTTTACTGTTCTTTTGTACAAAGATGATTATTCTAAAAAAATAGCAATAATGCTAATTTTTTTTTGTCTGATTGTTTTAAGTGATGATTGTCTTAAATAAATTATGAGACAAATACCGTATAACCTATTTCAGGGATGAATGGATTAAAACCCTAGCACTCGTAAATGGTGTATACAACGGCATTGACCTCGCCTTGATAAAATTTTTTAATTAAAAAAAATACTTGCTCTTTTCTAAAAAATAAATCTACTTAAAAAGCAGGGGTTTATAAAAGAGATTCTTTTTTAGAACTGGCATTTAAATTTAAAAAAAAGCATCGTTGATCTTCAGATCTCTAAAGAAAATAAAATTTAAATTTTGGTTTTTAAAAGTGCTAATCGTTCAACTAGTATTATTACATATATGTATAGTTATTTTGTCTAACATTTTCGGATTTCTTTTTTAATTCTGAGCATTGAATTGAATGGTTTATTTTATTTATTTTTTATTTATTTATTCAATGAACGCCTTTAGGCGATGTTAAAAAAATAACTAAATCTCTTATCTAACTAAAATCAGTATTTAAAAATAAAAATAGAACTTTGGACCACTGTAACTTTTAAGCAGAGGGTCAGATTTTTAAAATTCTTACATATTATAATTCAGCACGTCTAGATCTATCAGAAAATATATAAAAGTTTAATTTCTCGATTATTTAAATCATCATTGTCTCATATCCTTTTAATTCATTTTTTTTTAAAAGAGCGAGGATAAATTTTAAGTTTTAAAAAAATCAATAATTCATAATTTATAATTTCTCAACATTCTCAGCATTCCTAAACAAGGGTATAAGCTATGTGACTTTCTAAAATACAATTAAAAAATTGCCATAATTTTGTTCCACCATACAAAAGTTTAAAATATCAAAATTAATTTTTAAAAATAATTTTTGTTACGAGGTTTTTTTTTGAACCTTTTTGGTACTTCTTTTGCTCATTACTCAATAAATCAAATCATTTAGTTAAAAAATATTTATTAATAAATATAATTAATTAATTTTGATTTAAAAATGTTTTTATTTTTATTCAGAAAAAAATATATCTACGTTAAGTCCAAAGAGGTTTTAGATCTTTTTTTAGATCCTCTGAAAATACTGTCTTTTTTCGAATGAATCGGTGATTTAGTAACATTTTCCCCACTTAACAATTTCCCCTTTTCCCCATTTAACATTTTTCCTTCTGTAAATTTTCCCCGTTTAGTCAAAATAATAATTCTATTTAAATGATCAATAAAAATTTAATCGAAAATATTTTTAAAAAAATGATAAAAGAGGTTTGCAAGATCTTTTAGCCTTTTGGCCTTTATCGATGCCGGACTTCCCCGTGTCCAAAAATTTGAAATTTCAATCATTTTTAACTAATAATTTTATAGAAAAAAAATCGAGTCCGGGGAATTACGGCGTCATTGAAATTAAAAATAATGTTATGAAATTATGAATAATTTTTAGGCTAAACAAAATGAAAAGCTTTTTTTTTTTAATATTAATTTTATTCAATAATAAAGTAAATGTTTATTTTTTGATCTTAATTATTTTTTATTTATTTTAAATTTTGTTAAACCATTGAACCAGCCTGAATAGTTGAGACTTCTTTCAATTTCGATTTTCCAATTAAATCTCTTCTTCGATTGCAGTCATTTGGCAATAACATGTTCTCAATTTCTCTAAAGGTATTTTTTGTGTTATTTAAATTTTTTAATTTTCAATATTTTGAGTAATTGAATATAATATTTTAATATTAAAAACAGTTTTTCAAAGTTCTTAAAATGGGAAAGTATGTAAATTTTGTTGGACAAAATGTAGTAGAAAATCAAATTTTTATTTAAAATAAAATATTCTCAGAAAAATAAAAAAAAACTTCGAAAATAAGCTATTTACAATAATTTTTAAAATTTTGCTTTTGTTCCAAAATTATAGGCCAATTTTCAATGGAGATCCGGCACCCCTCTTTTGTACTTATCTCCTGGTGTTTAATTAATTTTATGAATAAATTTAATATTAAAAAAAAAATTATTGGACAACTTTTATCCGCCTTAAAGTGGGAAAAATGCAAACTAGACCTTATCGGTATCCTTTAAGCAAGAGGTTATTTATGCTCAAATGTCCCAATGGAAGCCTTGTGGTCAAAATTTTTTAGAGTGAACATGATTTGAAAATTTATTCAAAGAGATAGGTTTTTACTTATTTTAAAATATATTCAATATTTTTTAAATAAAAAAAATTATAAAAAGATGTTTTTTGTTACATTCGGTTACTTTTTTTTTTAACATATTTTGTATAATTGTGTTAATTAATAATATCAATAATAGTATATTTTAATAAGGGGTTTTTGGACCTTTTTGGTACTTAACCTGCAAAAAAATTTGGGTAAGATAGCTTATATAGTTGATAAACAAATGATGAAAACATAAAAAAAGTTCGATAGTTTATAATTTATTTTATTTTTTTTTTGCTAATTTATTAATTTCTTTTAGAAGAGTCTCATGAAAATGTTTAAGAAAAAAAAAATCAAAAAATAAATTCATATTCTGTAAGTTTAGCCAAAGTGACACTGAAATTTAGAAACAAAAAAAAAAAAAAATATATATATGAATATATTTATAATATTTTACAAAAATAATAGACAAATTACGAAAAAAAAAAAAAAAAGAAGGAAAATCCGAGACTGAGACTTATTTGAACGGTCCAGCAAAACAAAGCCTAATAAGATAAACAATTTTAAAAATGAAAAATAACTAGACATTATGTTATAAAATATTTAAATTTTTTTTTATGAGTAGAAACTCTGACCATTAAAACAATTTGTATACTGTTGTTGAACTGGCGCCGTTTGATAATACTGAGTATTAACCGTTTCCAGATTAGCATACTGTTCGGTGTTCTCTGGTTGTCCTTGATTCTCATATACATACGAGTTGGCATATGCCGTACTAGCCGACGCATAGACATTTGGATTCGGATAGCTTTGAAGTGCATAATTAGGCTGCATAGCATACGGACCGTAACTAGAATACGGATTGAATTGATCGCTATATGCGTAGCCATAATTTGCTGCGGGCACTTGGTTACTGGCCGGTTGTGCATAAAATTCGTTGAAATTGTCGACTGGTTTAACATTTACTGGAGGCTCAGTGACCATAAAATTTTCAACATTTGTTAGAGTGGCAAATTCATCGTCGACTTGCTGCATTACGGGCTCGACTAGATTAACCATTGCCGAGTCGTTTTCTTCGTATTCATCGCCGTCCACAATGTTGTTCAAATCGCTCACATTTGCAAAGCTTGTTTGACTCAAATCAACTCTAGTACTTGAAACAGACTCGTCGATTGCGGGCGCCGGTGCTTTCGGCTCAATAAAATCGTCTACTTCTTCATTCCTAGGCGTTCGAGGACATGATATCGGCGACGCAGCACTATGACTCGCCGAATTCAAGTCCGACTGTGTTTCTTCATCATTTTTTGTATTTAAATTTTTATTTAACACAAACATGTCCAATCTGGTTTGTTTAATAGTTGTTTTTTTATTTTTTGTAAACGGTTTAGCTAACGGTGTCGACGAGTCAACTTTATTTTGCACATTTAGATCGTCTTTTTTAGGAGTTTCGACCGACCAGTCGAGTGCTTTTTTCTTGCGACCACGTCTACCCTTGCTAGGCGTATTGCTGCCAATCACACTGCTATTGCTCTCACTTGTGCACACTTGATCACACTTTTTCTCATTTATTTCAATTAAATCCAAATCATTTAGACTCATTTCAATTTGAGTATCATCGACACACTGTTCCTCCTGTATCGATTCGCTATTTGTTGTGTTGTGCGCAAGCGCAAAAGCCGATATGTACGGCGACCATATCAAATTGTTCAAGTCTAATTTTAACAATAGACGCTTTTGTTCGCTTATTTTTTCGACTCTATTCCAATTTTGTTCGATTAGTGGCGAATTAAAATCGACAATGGTTCGCTCATTGACCATTTTAAACAGATCGAGTCTTTCGAACGTGTCTTTTAGATCGTCGTACACAATGCCAGTTTCAAAGCTCAATTGCCTAAGCGAAAAGACCACTTTTTTGTCCTTAACAAGTTTTTTTTTTAAATAGTGCAACTTTTCCAGTACTACAGAGGCCCAATAGGCCTCGTAGCTGATGCGACCGAGGTCGGACAGCGGCTTCTCGGGACTGCCGGGCTGCTGCTCAACCCGGCTCAGCAAAAAGCTAAAGTCGATCAGAAAGCGGCCGTAGCCCGAACGCTGATACTGCGGCATTACCATTATACAGCTGACGTTATTTTTTTGCACACAATGCTTTTCTTTGCTGAAATAGCCGACTAGATGGCATCCGTTCTGGTCGTTTTGGGTTAGCACATAGAACAGAAACGGCTCTACGTCATAGTACAAAGTTTTATGGTCGAGAAATAGCTTGGCCAATAGACACAAATTTTGACAGTAGATTTTGTTCGTGTTGCCGTCTACTTCGAACACGCTCAATTGGCCGTTGCTTGTGCGATAAATTTCGTTGCCGGGCGGACACAGCGGCGACCAGGCAGCCGAGACCGGCATTATTGGCGAACATTGCGATCGAAAGTTGTCGGCTGTCAAAATTCTATTGTGTAGGCTTTTTTTTCTCTCGCGTATCTGCTTTTTGCACGGCGACTCTTTGCCATTCAAAAATTTCTCCTCGTAAATGTTGCACTTTTTTTGCATATGCAAGCCGAGCACTTGTTTTGACTTGCAGTATTTTAGACAAAATTCGCATATGTGCAATACACGTTTTTGAACGTACTCTTGCGGATAGGGCGCCGAGTACCATGTTTCTATTAAGTACTCGCCAAACGTTATAAACTCGGGCAAACGCGGCATTATTTGCTGCTGTTTATTGTCAGTTTTTTTAACATTGCAACTTCCGCTAGCATTTGTTGCATTTAATGCAACAGCTGGTTGGGCTTTTTTCTCAAGCTTAAATTTCGACTGAGTAAGCACTTGTTGGTCGTCTTTTTTCAACTCTTCTTTGCTTATTTCTTGTATTTTTTTGAACAAGTCCAAATCGTCAGCAGTACAGCCGGGCGGTATGTTTGTCGACTGTGTCATCGGTCGCCCACTGCCGCTTTCGTCTAAGCCGCCAATGACCTCCAATTGAATGGTCTTTTTGCGACCACGTTTTTTAACTTCTACTTCAACTGTTTTTGTCTCTTCAAATTCAACTTTTTTCTCAACTATTTCATCAATATCAACTTCCTCTTCTTCGTCTTCATTTTCTTCTTGTTCATCTTTTTCTTGTTTTTGTTGTTGTTCTTTTTTCTCATTTTTAATGTGTTCTCGTATTTCTTCTCGATCACTGTGATTTGTTTTGGAATTTTTTTTCGTCGGACTCAATTTAAATTTTTTCGTATTTTTCTTACGCAATTCGGTGTTTAAACTAGACGGCGATTTGTCCGACTCGGACGATGCAACCGATTTTCTCTGTCGTTTTATTTGCTTCGGCACGATCATGTTGGAGAATTTTTGCGGCAGCTTGTGCTCTCTTGTTTCGTTTTCGGTACAGTAAATGTGAGACAACGAGTCGACTAGATTGCCAAGCGGATCTCTCGGTTTTTGTGCGTCGTTTTGATTTTCTTTGTCCGAATTGTTCAATTTTTTGTCCAAACGAGCGCGAGATTTTTTGAGCAACTTTTTGGCCATTTTGCTCTTGGCCAATTTTTGAGCGTCGTTTTTGGTCGGCGTCTCGGCGGCGGCGGCTTCGTGTAGCGAGCTGCTCGAGTAGTGCGAATGAGAACGCTGTCGATTGGACGGCGTGAAAAAAGCGCTCATGCCGTCGATCAAATTAGCCGGCGGTTCGTCGACACTCTCGACCCTGGTCTTTTTGAGCTCGCACTTTTGCGGCGTGTTGCTGGTCTTGCGTTTTTTCGCCTGTTTTTTCTCGATCGCTTGCGGCACCGCCGGCTGTCCGATGGTGCACACGGCACACACAAAGTGGCCCTTGGGTCGTTGTCGCAGCGGCGGCGTGCAGCACTCTTTGTGAAAGCCGCGATCGCACTTGTCGCACAACAGCAACGACTCGCACGTTTTCAGACACACCGAACACTTTTTGCACTCGATACACTGCCACTTGACATGAGATTTTTTCAAGTATTCGATTAGACTCGCTGAATACTTTAGACAGTAAGTGTGGGCCGAATGAGCGCAGTCCGAACAAGTTATGAACTTGTCCTGTTTGCCGAGGGGATTGGAGTTTTGAGGCCGCAGACAGAACGAGCATAGGTCTTCGTGTGAGTCGAGTGAACAGCCCGAGGAGGACGAGTCGTCGACACTCGAGGCGTGTCGAGAGCGACTGGCGCGCCGTTTCATGCTCTCGATTTTGATTATGTCCTCGGGTCGGTACGGCGGTCTCAGACCTAGTAGCGATTCGATTTTTTCAGCAGTTAGATCTTTGGCCTCAATGCCAGCTTTTTCTTCTTTTGTTTTGCATTTCGGATGCAGTTTTTCTCTCACATAGACCGAGTTTAGCTTGAATTGATCGTTTGATGTTTTAATGAATATTTTCTCGTGTTTGTTTAGAAGATAGTCGACGCAATCGAATAGCAACGAATAGATTTCATTAGTCTCGTTAAATCTGTAATTTTTAATCAAATATTGTGTTACTTGATCAACTGAGCATGTTAGATCGTCGGACGGACTCGAGTCCAGCGACGAATCGGAAAAGTTTTGCTGATTAAGAACCGACATTGATTTAATGACGATTTGAAGGATTAAATTGAGATTTTTTCGATCAATGTGCGCCTCCGAATTTGGCTTTGGTATGTGATAGATTTGCGAGCTTAGCTTGGCATTGTTCGACGAGGCAAACTTACGAGACAATATGCCCTCTTGCACGGCTAGTTCAAGTTGATTCATGAGATCTGTTTCGCTTACGAGAGCAATTAGTTCGCATTTATCGGTATAGTTTTGTTTCAAGTGCTGATAAATCGATTTAAGATTGCATTGAAGTTTGTTTTGTTTCATATACTGAATTGTTTCCTGTATCAATTTTATTATTTGCGGATGACATATTTTACGCAAATTGTCCGGATCAAATTTGGCCTCGCTGGTATCCTCGTCGTCTCGTCTACTCGATGACAAGGATTCCATTTTGCATTCTTGGTTTTACTTTCTTTTTTTTTTCTCTCTCTCTTTCTCTAATTTAAATTATTACTAAATTTTTTTCTCAATTATTTTTCGTTTCGTTTTAGATTTTTAGGTCTAGCTATATTTTTTGCTTACTATACAAATGTAAATTTCGACTAAGAAATTTTATTTTAATTTTTTATGCTAAATTGATAATTCAATATTTTGCTTTGTTCTGCATTCTGTTTTTTAGATTAATGCAATTTTAAACTCAGCTTACTGTAAGCATAGGCAGAGTAAAATTTTAAAATTTATTTAACTAAAAACAAAGAAATGATGTAGCCGTTAAAACCCGTCCGGTTTTTGAGTGTTAAAAAATGGTTTTGTTAAATTCAGCACAAAATTAAAATTCTAATTTAAATTAAAAAGCCATGCAGGATCTTCCAGGATTTTTGACTGCTATTGAAAATTTGCGATTTTTTTATTTTTATATTTAAAAAAACAGCTATTTTTTTTTCTCAATGGACCCAATTGTTTAACATGATGTGAAAATTTTAGCTAACTATAAAAGAAAAAAAGCAAAAATTTTAAAGCACCCTAACTTATATTAAATTTTTTAATTTATTTTTTAATATTTAAATTATTTTTTTTAAAGGCTTCGATTTTATTTTTTACCGAGTAAAATTTAATAAAGCTTAATTATTATTTCATTAAATGTTGAGTCAAATCTTTGGTATGCAATATTTTTCAGGACTGAGAAGTTTTTTAAATAGATCTTTAACTATAACTTATAGTTAAAGTTTTTCTGAATTGAATGCCAAAACAAGCAGGCATACACTAAAGGATGGGAAACCGGTTCGTTTTTGGAACCGGTTTTCTATTAAACCGGTCCGAAGAATAAAAAGAATATTTTTGATCAAAAATCTTTTTTTTCTTTATAAATTTTTTATTTTTTTAACTAAACAATTGAGAAAAATTCAATTCGTATATAAAAAATGGAAAAAAATAATTTTTATTTTCTTAATATTTCTGTTATTCTAAAACGAACCGGTTTGAGAAACATATTTTACCATTCCACATATTTTAGTGATGTAAAAACATAGAAGTAAGATATTCACTTTGAATAAATATCTTTGATGATTATTATAAATGAAACTAAAAAAACATTAAAAAAAATGAATAGATTCCTTATTTTAAACTAAAACTTTTATTATTTTCCACATTGTTTACTAAAAAATGGGGTCACTAGTATTTAGTTTAATCTATAAACACAATTTTTAGGTGATGGTTCTCGGTTAAGTGAACGGTGCAAGAATATGCTTATTTATTTAAAAAACTTTTAATGCTTTAAAAATGTCTAAAATTCAAAAATATAACAAAATTTCTAATTTTTGAATTTTTTATTAAATTATCTTCATCGCCAAAATTAAATGCCAAGTCTCAATGGAGAACCGAGACCGTCCTTTTGTTTTTAAAAAAAAAGCTAATTTAACAATGAAAAACATTAAATTTAAATAGGGGTGAACCAAGGACAAAATATAAAAATTGTGAAAAACTCTAAAAATTCTTTCTTTTCCGGTAAATTTTGAAAGTTAAAGTTTTTTTAACAAATGAATAAAGCATTTTGTAGCTTAGAAAAAGAGCTTTAAGAATATACATAATAAAAATTAAATATGTTTACTAAATAATGAGATTTTTAGAACTAAAAAGATACAATAAATAACTTAGGTGCTAATCTTTGAGAGAGAATAACCAAAAAAATTATTTTTTAACCTTATTACACTTTACTTACAAATCCTATACTTTTTATATCCACTTTTTAGTGACCCACAATCTGCCATTTTTGTGCGCTAGAGACATTTTTTTACCCATTTTTTGGTAATGCTATTTTGAAAGGACAAGTTAATTCTCTTAATCATCTACTGGAAAGTTCGAGACATGAAAAATTATTATTCTTAGTTCCATTTTCCAGTTTCAAGTTCAATTAACTGGAAAGTGTTTTTTTTCCAAGTTCGGATGTCTGTCTGTTCATTAATTGATCTGTTCAAAAATTATTTTATCAACCAAAATTTAAAGATTTGAATGCCTCTTTTGTTTTACATTAAATAAAGATAAATCAAGTAGTGAAATTTGTGAAATTCTTAAATAATGAACTTAAAATAATTTAATTAAACGATAGAAATAAAACATTAAAATTTAGGATACTTTTTAAATTAATAAAACAACAGAAGTGACCAAAGCTTTCTCGATCTTTTGTCTAGATTGAATGAAAAACTGAACCTTTTTTTTTCCAAATAGAATATTTTGTTTAGAAAAACGATCTTTCCACTTTTTATTAGTTTTATATTTAGAAATTACAAGAAAAAAAATTTTTTTCTAGTCGTTTTCCTATATTTATCAAATAAATAATCTATATAGTTCTTTTTGTTTTAATTCAATCAAAACTTGGATTTTAATTTTTTTTAAATAACAGAAAAATATTTTTTTTTAAATTAAAGCATAATTTTTTTAAGAATCAGAAAAAAAAAAATGGTAAGATATCAATTACTTAGTTTAATGTAGTCGGATATTCCATATATCTTGATGCGATGCTTACTTTATACTTCCCCACTAACTCAATGAAATAGAATGAATCCTATCTTTACATTTCTCTCACTAAACTAAAAAAGTTGATTCGAGTTTTAGCTTATTTAAGGCTTTATAATGTTAAATTTTTGAGAAAGTATCCAACAATCCCTATTTTTTTAGTATATTTTGTTTAGCTTTATTTTAGTTATATTTTTCTTCTATTTTCATTTATTGGTAAAATTCGGCAACTCATTCTACAAGACCTTTTAAAACTGACAGGGTTTTAATTTTAAAATTAAACTCTTCATTTTTCATATATTTTTACAGTCAAAGTTTAAATCATTTAAGTTACTTCAAGATGATATTGACTCATTAATTAGCTGGTATTATGAATGGTCTATGGATTTAAATTTTGATAAATAGGAGATTATGAGTTTTAATCGAAATCAAGGGCTCCAAGATGATTATTTAATGAATGATTTAGCCAATGGAAAAACTCATCTAGTCTCAAGATCCCGGATTCAGAAAGACTTAGGAATCTGGATTCAAAACGATTTAAAATGGCATTCGCAAGTTTGCTCAGCAGCCTCAAAAGGCAATAGAATACTTGGTCAAGTTCTTCATAGTATTAAATTTCGGACACAGATGGTCATAAAGTTACTTTATACCAGTCTTGTAAGGCCTCACTATTCCAGTATGGTGCCCATATCTAGAGAAAGATAAAATAATCCTAGAGGCTGTTCAACGAAGAGCTACTCGTGCCATCTCTGATTTTAAAGATCTAAAATACAACGATAGACTAAAGGATCTAAATCTGACGAATTTGACCGAAAGGCGAATGAGAGGTGACTTAATTCAAATGTATAAAGTTAAAAGAAATATTGATTACGTCAAATGGCAATCTCCACTCACTTTTTCAAGCAGAAGTACAAGAGGCCATCCATACAAAATTAAAAGAGAAATAATCAAAAATTGTGCCCAACGATACCATTTCTTCACAAACCGTGTAGTAAATGGCTGGAATTAGTTGGGATTTGATGCAGTGTAAGCTCAATCTTGCGATATTTTTAAAGCAAAAATAGACAAAAACTTTCAAAATATTTTTTGCACATAATCTGTTGTCAGATTTTACGCATTTTATGCGTTGCAATAAACCAATATACTATACTATACTACTAATATGTTTTTAATTTTTTAGAATTTGATTTTCATGCTATATTTTAGGAACCAGTTTTTAATTTATATTAAAAGGTTTTAGATTTTTTACATTTTGTGCTGTGCACGTTTTCAAAATTCACAATATCCCAAAAAGTTAATTTTTTAAATCCAAGAACCAATTTTACATTTTTTTAACATTTAAAATATGATTTATTTTTATTTTAAAGTATTTTTTTTACAATGAAGCTTAAATATGGAATTTTTGTTTTTATGTTCAAATCTAATTCAAAACCTTTTTCATATTTTTGATTTTAAACTTAAGAAAAAAAATCTTCTATCATAAAATTCAGTTTTAAAAATTTTTAAGTAAAAAATCAATAGAGATTATTCTAATTGTTCGAATTTAATTGTATTAATTAAAAATATTTCGTTGTTTGCTGACTAGGGAATTTATTTTAAGGCAGACATATCTTAATTAAAATCAAGCTAAATAAAAAAAGCTATATTTTTTCTGATTGCGGTTCATCATATAGCATCTAAATAAAAAATAATAATTAAGACTAAATCTTTTATTATCATGAAACATTTTCCAAGAAAATTTTAATCAGGATATTCCTAGGTTTTTTGGCATACTAACATTTCAATTTGCGTTTTTTATTATTCAGAAAAAAAAATTAAAAAAAAATTGTTTATTGTTTAAAAAATAAGCTTATTTTTTTTACAAAATATCAAAATACTAAAATAATTTATTCAAAAAGTTTGAAAAAATAGCTCAAATTTGAGTATTGTTGACTTTTATATCTGGACTAATTTATTTCTGCTGAATCCGTTATTCTTTTTTCTTTTGATTAGTTTTTTAATAGCAGCTCGAAATTTGGGACCATTCAATGCGTATAAAAAAAAATTAAGAGAAAAATTTATATAGTAAATGTAACAAGACAAGCGCTCCAATATTTCTTCACTTGAGCTTATTTCAAAGGTTTCCAAATCGCTTCTTGAATAAGCATTGATAATGGAACTTTTAACGAAATACCATCCCTTGCAGATCGCAATTGGCATGTGTAAAATCAAGAATGTTGTTGAAACAACTAGAAGCATTCGAGTTGTTCGCGAATATTTTTGAAGTCTCTTTGCTTCACCGGCTTTGGTGATATGCTGAACCAGGTTAATTTTATTTTGGCTGCATTTGAGAATATCGATTTTGGCGTTAAATTTATTCTCAAGACTATCTCGTTTAGTACTGTCTATTTCACTGGTTCTAATTGACTTTATCCTCAATGTTAGTTCAGATGTTTCAGTAGAACCATTGGAGCTAAAACGATGACTTTCAATAGCAAAATTTGATTTAGATCCAAAGCCCATCAATTTACAAACAATCGAAATGTTGGAAATAAAGATTATTAAAAAAGGTATCACCATAGTGATAAACATATCAATGAAAGCAATTAATTGTACCAAGTCGAACCATTTGGTCAATGTTACACAGCTTTTTGTTCCCTTGCCTGAAAACTCAATGCCCGATGTAAACAAAGCAAATGAATAAATAATCAGTGAAACTGCTATTAACATGAAAATGCTAACCTTGTTGGTTGTTTTTGTGCACATTGTAATTCGTTTAATAGGAAAATAGACAGCGATTAGACGCTCAATGCTGAACTCGACTACATACCTTTAGAATTACGTTTATTTTATATTTAAGTTTATTTATTTTTATTTAACAAACCATGTTGATAAAAAACTAAACAAATAAGTTATATACACACTTAATTTGCATCCAATTTGTGAATTATCAAAAATGTTGATGTTAAAAAAATTTTTCAAATTAACTACAAAAAGTGATATTAAAAACCCATTGTCAGCTATTGCAAGAGCAGCAAGAATGTAGTTTGCTTGTTCGAACCTAGAATCGAATTTAAAGTTACTAAAACAATCTTAAGAACTAAATGAAACAGTAAAATTAATTGATTTTCTCAAATATGATCTGCAAGATAAATTCTATTTTAAAAAAAATTCTTTACCTAAAAAAATTAATAATTCTAAAAAAATTTTATGTGTAAATCTTATAATTTAATGATTATTTATTTACAATATAATTATGACCAAGCCCAGGCAGCTTGGAACAGAAATTAGTCATTCCTTTCAGCTCATTTTAAAAAGACTAATTATATTTTCTTGCTTGAACAATACAATTTTTGAGTTTATGAGCATAATTTTAATGACTTAGTTTTTTTTTTTAAATTAAAAAGCATTAAGTGCATTTTGGATAACATTAGTAAATTTTTAATTAAAAAAATCATTAAATCACAAAAATGAATTTGATATAATATGGCTTTATAAAACTAACCCTGATATTAAAAAAATAAGGATATCAAATTTTTTCTTTCCTTTAGAAAAGAGTTTCTGATAATTGAAGTTTTACGTTAGCTCTAAATAAAATAGCTGATGAAAAAATTTACACATTAAAAAAATCTAATAATTTGGAATAATTATTTTTTAAAAATTACAATCATACTTATTAGAAATAGTTATTTTAAACTTGATAAACGATTTTATTTAAAAATAAGCTCTAAAAAATACCTGCTTAAAAGTATATTTTTTTAATTTTACTTGTTCATCAGAAAAATTTTTGAAGAAAATTTACTTTAATTTCGTGAATAAAAATAAAAAAAACGAGACTGAATTTCCAATAAGACCGACGACAATTACTGTTAAAATGTAATAAGGCTCAATTGTGTCTAAAATGCCGATTAAATTACCAGTTGTTACGTTCTGTAGATAGTGTATATTTAACATTTTCTAAAATCTTAATAAAAAATTTTAGTTTTATTAAATATTAAATTCGGTTCTTCGTGTATATATTTAAGTAAAAAAATATTGGAATAAATTTCACTGAAATTTCAACACTTGTCACACTCAAATTTGAATTGGGAACAGAATTCATGTTTAATTTTTGATATAACAATTTAATTACTAATATCCTTGATATAAAAATTTCAAATTAATTTTAAGACGAATATAACATCTAATAATTAGTTTTTTTTTTAAATTCTAAAATTTATAAATATATAAATATAATATTTATAAATTTGTGCTAAAAATTTCTAGTTTCACTGGGATTTTTTATCTGAATTTACTAAAATTAATTGGTATAAACTAAAGATAAAATTTAAAATAGAGTTGATCTATTTAAGCAACACGACATACGAGGAATAAAATAAAAAGTGATTAAAACTTAGAAAATCATTGAGATTATTAATTGTCATTTTTAAAAACGTGAAAATTCTAGTAATCTCATGATAATTTTAAATTGGGCATTCATAAAATTAATTTTTATTAAATAAATTCTATTTTAATTGTAAATAGCTACCAGACAACTAGATTTATTTTATCTAAAATAATTTACTATTAAAAAATTAATCATAGCCGAAGAAATTATGATTAATTTAAATTGCATGTTCAATTCAAATTTGGAAAATAGAATAGCAGAAATCTTTGATTTCATAATTATCTCTGACTGTTTCCCAAATTAGTAAAAACTTTATTGAGGTATAATTAATATGAGAGTTAAATAAAAAAGCTTATTTTATTCAGACTTGGAATAATTTTAAAATCAATTTAAAAATATATCAATAAAATTATTAAAAACTTCTAATTAAAAAAGTTAAAAGAAAAAAAGAATAAAACAAAACCATCAGATAATATTTATTGAATTTGAGAAAAGTTTTAAGGTTTAGATTAACTAATACTTTAACTTTTTAAAAAAAATTATTAATTAGATATTATTTACTTATATTCAAGATTTTTAAATCAATTAAAATTTTTTTTAAGTTTAGTTAATTCTCATTTTTCGTTTTAAATAAGACTTAAAAAGAAAGATGGCTTATTTTTTTTATATTGAGAATTTATTAAATTTTCAAGTATTTTTTGAAAAATCTCAAGCTCATATAAGTTTTTAAAATAAAAATTATTAAGTAACGTTTTCAAATAAAAATTTTACACCCTAGTCAATTTATAATTAATAAAGAAAAGCCTTAAAGCTCACTTAAATAAAATCAATTAATCACGATTAATAATTGCAATAAATATGAAAACAGTTCTCAATCGTTCTAAATTTCTGCTCGAGTTCTTTTCTTTTTCTTGTGTTGTTTTCTAATTGCATTTTACATAAAAACTGATTTTAACATGATTCCACGTGTCTTCTGGTTGGAAATTTTTATTGATATTAATATGCTCTAATTATGAAATAACTAATTTATTAATAGATTTTTTTCTAAGATAAAAAATTTTTAAATTATGAATAAATAAAAAAAAATTATTAAAAACTGATTAATTATCTAGGCCAAATTATTTTTTTTTTGATTTTTATTGTTATTCTTTTTAAATTTTGTTTTTTAACATTCTTAAAAAATCTTTCTAGTTAAATCTTTCTAGTTAAATCATACTTGAATTATTACAGACTTTTTTGCTTAAAAAAATAGATACTCTTTAAAAAATAAATAATTCTCATATCATGGCTATAATTAAAACGTAAATAACTCGTATCAAAATTTTACATGATCGAAGGCTTCTCTTAAAACAATTGCAAAAAAACGCATTACCTAATTATTGGAAATTTAAGTCCAAATATTTTATAAATTTAATTCCTAATGTTGAAATTAGTATTTATAAATATTAACTAAAATCGTTGTAGCTAAAAAGAAACCTTGCAAAGCTTTGATAAATGAATACTAAAAGCTTACTTGTACATTTTGTTTGAATTTTGTTAATTTTTAAAAACTTTAATTTTTTTCTTAAAAAAAAAGACCAAGATAATGAGAGTTAAGTATGTCAAACAAAATATCTATGATTATCAGCATTTTGTCTGTTTAAAAGATAAAGTATTTTGAAAATACTTTTAGAAGGATTACAAAAATTTTGGTATGTTATTCCCTCAGATCCTTGTTTAGTATAAGTCTTCATTTGAACCTGTATAATTAACCCTTATGGTTCCAACATTTAATAATTGTTATAAAAAAAAGTTTCATAACAAAAGTACACAAAAAGAAACATAACTTAAGTATTTTAAAAATGTTCATTGTCTATAGCCCGTTTTACATTACATTACATTCCACATTAAAACTTAGGAAAAATTTTTCTTTTATTGATTAGTGATGCTTTCATAAATTTCTAAATTGAAAGTCAAAGTTAAAGGAAATTTTAAATTTTTTACTCAAATTTCTAATTTAGTAAAAAATAAACGATTATTGAAAACTGTACTTTTTGATCTATTAACTTATTAAGAATTTAACTCTAATTTTAAGGGTTTTATGTGATTAACTCTAATTAAGTACATAAAACAGATAATAGCGTTAAGAAATCTTATAATTTTCTTTCTGAGGGGTAAAACTGTTTTTCTTCAAGATGAATTCTTATATCAAATCTTCAAGAAAAAAAAAGATTTCTTTACAAGACGGTATGCTCTGTTCATGAGTATCGTTTTTACACAAAGAAATTTAATCCTCCGCGAATGCATTTCTTTTAAGATAAATTTTAAAGATATTGTAAATTTTTAAAATTTGTTGTTATTTTGTATACTTTTATAACTTGAAATAAAATTTTCATTAACTTTTGATTAGAAAAACTGTTATTCAAAGAGTATTTTTTTCTCATTGTATTGTAAAACGGTTTAAAAATAAATTATTAAAGATTTCCTAAGGAGAATCAATGTCTCAGTTATTTAAAAAAAAACTAACCTAATTAATATTGCAGTTAACTTTCCCTCTCATTTTTTAAAAGGCTTTTTTTGATTTATCATTCTTAAATTTTGCAGAATTTAAAATAGCAAATCAAATTGGATATTTAATAATTATCTGTGCTATATAAAATAAATTTAATATTAAAATTAGAAAGAATTTTTTTTATCAATATTACAGAAAAAAAATTCTAGATAAATTTAAGGATCAGTTATTTTTAATAATTAACTGCTTAAATTAGACAGACATGAGTGAACAACTATTTGTCTCAAAACACATGCTGAAATATTTGAAATATATGTTTATCCTATTGAAAAAAAAAGTTTAATAGTCCAATTTTCCTCTTAAGAGATTTAATTGTCTGTGATTGCTGAACTTGAAAATGAATTATAAAACTTTAATAATTCCAAGTGCTAGATATTCCAGGAAAACATATTTAAAAATTAAATATTTTTAAAAATTAGCAAACGAACAAAATAAAATATTAATTTTCAATGGCATGAACGAGTTATGTTATGAATGAGCTATTAATTCAGGATACCAATTGGACAATTACTTACAACAAACTTTCAATTTCTTATCTTACAGCCTTGATTATAAATAAAAATTTATTTGTTTTCATTTCCTTATCAGTATTTTAATTAATATTGAATAAGCCAAAAATTACATTAGCCAAGCATGAATAAATAAAAACGTAATTCAATACCACTAGTAACAATATGTGAGACTTTAAACAGATATTAAATCAAATTTTGAACTAGATCTAGGCAAATTTTCAATAATTTATAGTATGTTTCGATAAATTTTTGATATTTATCTTAAAATTACTATGACATATTTTAATTAATTTAACTTTACTAAATTTATTGTAATTTTTTGCAAGCTTTTCTAGAATAAAGCTTGCTTAAAGTTCTATGCAATTATAAGACAATTTTTTAATCTTATTTTAGAAAAAAACTTAAATTTTATAATATTTTAACAATAATGAAATTTTATTTACCTATTAAAAGTAAAAAATTTCCATATTTGTAAAAGATTCATTATTTTAAATGATTAATTGATTAAATTTGACAGACATGAGTGAACTACTATTTGTCTCAAAACACATGCTGAAATATTTGAAATATTCTGGTAAAAAAGTTTAGGTTTAAGCTTAAATTTTAGAAATTAATATCTCGGCTTTTTTCTTACAAAGTAGAAGACTTAATTCTTATTTAATTCAAAACTAATGAAAAAAAAAGGCTAGACATTTTTGAAATTCTATCAACAAAGTTCTAAAAGAAATGAAATCGAATTTCATCATTTCTAATAGAAAAAAAGAGAACAATCAATTTTACACTGCTTAAATTTAAAAGAATAATTTAATTTTGTTTTTTGAAAACTTAAATTTTAAATAAATATTAAAGAGCAATATCCATATAAATAAATACATTGTTTTCCTGAAAAATAACATCAATTTGTTACAAAATTAAACAATAATTTTTACAGTGTCGATCTTTAGCTTAAAAAGATATCTTTAAATTTTTTATCTTTTTTAAAATTAAAAATAATTATTTCGATTTTTAGATTCGGAACGAGAATAGATTTTTTAAAAATTTGAACTCTTCTTTTGCTTTTAAAAAGGCTTCTTTTGCAAATTTGATCTTCATAGATAGTTTTTAATATTCATAATTTAAGAACAAAATTTTTCATACTGCAAATTTAGACTTATTATTGAAATTTGCATCTATTTGATTATCAAAATACAAGCAAAGATTTGAATCTGAAATTTAAAAAAAAATACTTGATTTTTAGAAATTAAATTAATACAAGATTAAACAGAAATTTTCAGCAACATTTTTTTTCAAAAGAAAGCATTTGTCAGGATGCTAATGGCGTAAAATTTTTAAAAATTGATCAGTTAAATTAACAAAAATTTTTCCTGAATTTGGTGTATAAAAATTAATTGAAATCATCTCAGCAAAAATTATCAAAAGCATGTTTCTCCAATTATTTGATATGTCTTTTATATATTTTTTAATAAATGAATATTAATTATCATTTTATTATTTAGTGATTGAAAGAAAAGAAAATTTATCCAATTTCTGAGGAAAAGATTAAATTTTAAAATAAAATTTTATAAAATTACTAATAAGAAATCTTTATTTTAAATTTTAATTAATTTTCCTAATTTTTGTTGATAAAGGGTTTATCTTACTATGCGTTTAGAAATTAATCTATTAATTATTATTTTACCCTCTGATTATGTTAAATAAGAGTCCACTCTTTATTTAATAATAATATTTATAAAAAAACTGCAGGACTTGTGCAAAAAAAATATAATACTTCCAAAACACAAATGTTGAGCAACCAACATTAATTAACATTTCCTAAGGAGAATTAATTTTTCTGTTAATTTAAAAAAAATATATGCATTTATAATAATAGACAAGTGCAACCAGTATTTGACACCTTTAATGAAGTTACTTTTTGTAAAATTTTTATCTATCGAATTTTTTTGATTTATCATGCTTTAATTTTGCAGAATTTGAAATAGCAAATTAAACTGAAATTATAGAATTGTTATCTGTGCTATTTTTTTTTAAAAATGTAAAATTTTCTATTGATAAATTGAACTATTTTATGATTTAGAGTAAAATTTTGATTTAAAAGTTGTCTTTGTATGTAAGAAACTGAATCATTAAATAATTTACAATAAAAATTTGTGTGAAAGATTTAGTATTATTGCAAATAGTAGTTTCGCAGTAGTTTCTAGAGAATTGTAAATTTTATATTGTAAAGATATGTACATTTAGAAATGGAATCAGATAGTTGAGAATTCTCTGTTCTAAATTATTCAAGCTCTAGAAGAATTTAATGAACCAAATCAAATTCATCAAATTTAATTTTTCAAATTTTATCAAAAAATTTTTAAAAAAGCAGTTTAAATTTCGATGCATTTTTTAGAAATTACAGTTTTTTTCAAGGATTCAAAACCATAATTTGGAAGCGCTACAGAAATCAATTGGCTTAGTTGTAATTATATAGAATATTCCAAGAGAAATATTTCAATTCAATATTAAAAGAAAAAATTATGATTCAATTTATTTAAAACTTTTTTAAATGAAATAAAATTTTAAATATTTTTAAAATTTAAATAAAGCTTTTTCTTTAACAAAACAATAAAAAATTAGAAAAAAAAAGAATAATTTAAAAATTTTATGTTTCTATTTTTCCGTTCGTGTTAAACCGGTTTTTATAAATTCAAGTAAGCATTTTTTACTTGTAAAACACTTAACATTTAAATTCCCAGCTTAATTAAAAAAGTTACAATTATAAACCAAATCAAATTTTTTTGAATCCTTTTGCAAAGATTTGGAAAACAAAAATTTGAATAAATTGTCTTCTTTTTCACTTCCATTTAGTCTCTTAATGCTTTCATTAAGGTTATTTTCAAATATTAAATTTTTCACTTGAGAAAAATCGGCTGGAAACAATTCATCAAATAGATTTGATTCAGACTTAATTAGTTTTAGATCACTTTCATTTATACTATCACATTGACTACTAATCTCACTTTCATCTGTTGATTGAACTATTTCTTCCTCAATCTCTTCTTCTTTAATAACTTGTTCTCGATTATCCTCTGTTTGATTATCTATAATCTCATTTCTCCCCGAATAATTAATTGGATGGACTTGAGATTGATTCATAAACTGATAATAAAGACCAAATTGATTTAAATTTTGAAATGATTTTTGTCTATTTAATAAATACTGTCTTTGTACAAATGGATATGGATAATTCGATTGCATATAGTTTTTATTGTATCGGGTATACGGTATTCGATACTGATTTATTTGATTGTCAACAGAAACTTGAGCTAGATTTGAATTGATTGTTGGGATTGGATAGTTTTCATCATTTTGTGCTTCCCATTTTGTATACTTTTGGTCGGTGGAATAGACTCTCAAGTTTTTTGATTTTGAAGCAGATCTTGATCTTGTTCCAGATCGACTCGAAAAAGAACGAGATCTTGAATAGCGTTTATGGCGTACAGAATTTCTCTGATGAATCAAGTCTTTACGATATGATCTGCTTCGACTTCTAGACCTACTTTTATAGGCTCTATAAGGACTGCGACTAATTCTGTATTTTTTTCCGAAATCCTCTTTAACAGAATCATTTCGATCTCTTGCCCAGCTTCTACTTCTACTCTTCTTTTTTCGTTTCCTACTCTTTGATGCATCTGGTGAGTGTGATCTATCGAATATTTTTCTATCAGTTAGTTCATTATCAGCTTTGAAATTTTTTTCTTTGCTTTTTTTTGGGCTTTTCGATCGTGATTTTCGAGTTTTTCTAGCATAGCTGTTCGATTTTGATCGTGAACGCGATCTACGCTTTTTAGATTCCAAACTTCGACTTCGAGAGCTTTTTTTGGACTTTTTTTTGGGCATTTTAGCAAAATAACGCTATTTTTCATAAATTTTTTTTTGAAAGAAAAAAATTCAATAAAACATGGTCCTATTAGCCTAGAGAATCATCTCTCTTAATCTGAATAATTTTATGCTCATAAACATGCATTATTTTTAGACTAAATATCAAATTTAACTTGAATAAATTTCAAATTAATAGCAATTTTAATAAATTTTCAAATTAAAAATGAGTTTTTAATTTTCTAAAGAATATGGGTCGTAAAAAAAAGAAGACAAGTAAACCATGGTGTTGGTACTGCAATAGAGAGTTCGAGGATGAAAAAATTCTCCTACAGCATCAGAAGGCCAAGCATTTTAAGTGCCATATATGCCATAAAAAATTGTACACTGGTCCTGGTTTACAGATACACTGTATGCAAGTGCATAAAGAAAGCATAGATCGAGTGCCGAATGCTATTAAAGGCCGGGATGACATTACTTTAGAAATATGCGGAATGGAGAACATACCTGAAGAGGATCTAATTGAACATGAAAAGCAAAAATCGCAGCAGAGTGGTCAGAGTAAAGACGAATATTTAGAATCAGACTCGGAAGACTCACAACCACCTCCACCGCCTCCTCCTCCTCCGCCTACCTCGGCGCCTATACCAGGACCAATTCAACCACCTGTTCCTCCACCTATGATGATGGGGTATCCACCACACATGATGATTCCTGGATATCCCCCTCCACCAATGATGGGTATGATGGGAATGAATCCGATGATGATGTTTCCTATGTCAGGTATGCAAAATGTTCAAAATAGACCAAATATTCCAAACCCGGCTGCTCAACCACCATCAACTATTCCACATTCAAATCCGGCGCCAATGATGATTCAAAAGACTCAACAGCATGGTCAAAAACCACCGCCGTTAATGTCTCTTAATCCACAACCACATATGGCTCCACAACAATCAAAGCCTCTTTTACAAACACCAATTCCTCCACCCATTCAGCCACCCATGTTTACACACACTGTACGACCTCCCTTGCTGCAAGTTCCACCTCCACCGCCTGCACCCAAGATACCGCAAACGGCCGAGCCAGCTAAAATTGAAAAATTGCCACCCGGAAGCATATTGGTTCATCCCGAATACGACATTTCACTGGAGGAGTATCGTGCATCTCTTCCCAAATACAAATCTCAAAGTCAAAACGGTAATAGATACTAACATTTAGTAATTATATTTTTTTTGCTGTATTAAAGAAATTTAAATTTTTTAATTTTTTTTTTCATTTATCTTTGGGTCTGTTGAGTCAAATATCTTTGGTATGTCTTAAGAAATAAAATTTTTTAAAAACTTATAAATTAGTTTAAAAAAAATAAGTCTAAATTTAAAATTTTATTTATTTTTTTATTCTTTAAAATATATTGAGGAATAACTTAAATTAGAAGAAGTATATCTATGCATTTCTAAAACATTCAAAGAATAAAGTCAACCAAAAAACCAATGCACGCATATTTTTTTTTAATAAAGGATAAGCTTTGATTTGAAATAGCTTTGTTATATTTTAAAAATATTTTGATATCATCTTATTATTTTGATAAATATACCACCAAATTTGTTTTTTTTATTGAAAATTTTTAACATGAAAAATATTCACCAAAAAGTAACTAAATAATCGTTTTGTTAATAAACTTGAGAGCTTTAAAAATAATTAAAAGAATTAAGTTAAAATTGTTTTAGTTAAAAAAATTAAGTTAATACAAGAATCACCAAGCATTGTTCCTTCTTTTTAACAGCCAAAATATTTTTTAAAAAAGTGATTTTACTGAGTGTGTTAACTTTTTGTAAAAAAAATTTAAAATCTTTTTTTTTATTTGTTTGTACAGTATGTTCAAATAATATTAGGACTTAAAATTCTGTATATTTTTTTGATTTTACTCTTTAGAAAGTTTAATCAGTATTTTTAAAAAATCGTTTTATTTTTACTCAGTTCAACTTAATTAAATGGAAATATAATTTTTCTGTCTTCCAGAATTATTTTTGTTCTAAATTCAATCATTTAATAAAGAATTTCATAATTACTTGTTGTATATTTTTATTTTTATTAAGTGGCTCAAATTATTAAATAAAATGATAATCCATTTACAACATGATTTTGATTAAAACACCTCCTCAAAATTTAAAGAATAGAAAAATATTGTTTTCATTTGATTATAATTTTAATTTTTGATAAAAATCAAGAAGGCAGGATTTATTTGAAATTAATTCTGAAGTGATGAATCTATTTTTTCTTGAATTAATTGAAATTTTCCTTTAGATTAGTCAAAAAGCCATTTCTGGTTTTCCAAAGCCATTAGCTTAACTTACATCAACTTGTTTATAATAATTGAATTCGATAATTACACATTTTTTAAAATTTTGCATGACATGATTTAAATAAAAATGAATGTAATTAGACTAAAAACCTTGATAATAGAATTATGTTATCAAGCACTGTAATCTTAAGTAGTTTTTAATTAAATTTGGTTAAACAAAAAAACAATAAACAATGATATAGATGCATCATTAGACTTTTTGTTTAGAAAATAGCATTCTATTATTTTTTTTAAGAAAAATAATTAAAATAGAATTTATTTCATTTTTACTAAATAGTTGATTGTTTCGATAATTATTTTACATCGAATAAACTGTCAATAGAGCTTTTTACAATTTAAATGATAATTTAGTTAAAATTGCCAATTTTATTTAAAATAAAGATTCTAATATATTTCGTCCTCTAGCTAGGAGCATTTTTGTTTGATTGAAATAATAATAGTTGTGTATGCGGAAATGAAAAATGAGTTTTTTAATTAACTATTCATTTTTAAATCATGAAATATAAGTAAAATAGCAAAATTTCAAGATAATTGAAACATAAAATTATTTAAAAAATTTACAAGATCCTGTTATAAAATTCGAGTTATTCTGTTTAATTGGGAACTAAAATGATGCATCATATCAGAATAGGATTCGAAAAAAATTTAGCACTTTCTCTCCTGTTCAATTTATTATTTTATTTTTAATATTCTTATTTTTCTGTGACTAATTCAACATTTAAATCTTTCAGATTTTGTAATTTAACATCATTTTAAAAAAATCTATGTTTTTAATATATTTTTATTTTATATTTAAATTTTTGCTAAAAATTCTTAAGTTTTTTGTAGTTTTTTTTTTTATTTAGTAGTAGTCTAATAAGCTGTAGCAGTCGCTTCTTTTTCACAATCCATGAATCGAATTTCGAATAAACTAAACTATTCAGCGTTTTTGCGCTAACCATCTCTTCTGGCAATCCATTCCGTATATTTGCAACTCTATTTGTGAAAAAATGAAACTGTGATAGACAATTTTTCAGCTTTTCACGATTCAAGTTTTTGAATATCCTCTTAAACTTGAAAATTAAATCTTTTCGACCATTTCATTATCCTTCTTAAGATAAAATGATGAAAAGTAAAAATTTTATTAAAAAAATTAATTTTTAAATTAATAAAGGAATTAATAATTAATTTATTTAATTTAAAATTTTTACATTTATTTTTTTCTTGATTGGTTTTGTTATTTAAGCATTAAATAAAAGCATTACATATTTTCAATTCAATTTTAATTAGAAAAAAATAAAGTTAATTTAAAAAAAATTACTTACATTTGATATGATTACAAATATGATAAAATAATGTGATTAATAATGTGATCTAAATGTGATTATTAGTTAACCGTATTTTCTTGTTCGCCAAAATTGTGTTTCGATTTAAAGGCTGAATTATCGAACAAGGAAATACGGTATTAGAAAACTAATCACTTATTTTAAATAAAGAATCTTCAATATTTTACTTTAAAATATATTCTATTTTTATCTGCTAAGCTAAATTTTTAAAAATCAATTTAAACAACCTACGATAAATTTTTCCAACGTATTGCTAAATGAAAATTACTAATGATAAATTGTTGAGAAAAGCTTAAAGAATAAATTTTCAAGATAAAAATAAATTGATAATTTGAAATTAGAAATAAGTTTAATTATCTCTTCAAATTCTCAAAAGACTTTCGTCTACTTACGAAAAACTCTTGTAGACATACGAAATTGAAGACTTAAATTGCTAAAAAAAATAATTAACAATTTCATGTTTTATTGCTTAACGAAAAAAGTGATTCGAGTTGATCAACATTTGAATTGATCATTTCAATCTTATGATATTTTAATATTATAAATAGTCATAATATTTTAATTCGTAGAAGAGATGAAGCCAAAAATCTTTTAATTAAAATCTTTAAGATATCCAACTTTGTATTTGAATATTTCAATAAAACATAAAATGAACAAGTATTTAAATTGATTTTTTTAAATGATTAAAATTATAGTTATGAAATAGTGCTCATGATATGGTTCAAATCTCGGAAAAAGATTAATTAAGAGCACATTTAGATAAAGAATTTCATGTATGTTTATATTTGGAAAAAAAATGAATATTTTTTTTCATGATTAATCTAAAGCGAAATTATTTTTATGTATATTTCAATTAAAAAGGGGTATTATCTTTATAAAGATCAAATAATTTGACAATATTTATTAGCATTTTTTAAACTTTATTTATTTTATAATCAAATTAATGGTTTATTTAATTAATTTAATTAAGAATGCTTGAGAGACTTGAGTGCTTTCTTAGAAAGTCTTACCTAAAACATAATCATTAAATTTTAAATAAATCGTTAATAAGAAAATGAATGTGTCTTTTAATGTGCTCAAAAAGATTTTTTTAATTTAATGACTAATATGTCAGTAAATGCTTACTCTCATTCGAAAAAAATTTAATATTTTAAGAAGATTAAATTCCGTATGTAAAAAAATTTTTTTTCTATCATATAAAATGATTAGCAATTAGGGTTTAGAAATTCGTTCTATTTAACATTGAATAATTTTATCTTCTAGATTTATAATTTTGAATTCAATTTTTAAAATTTATTTATTCGTTTAGAAAAATTAATTTGACTTATGCTTGCCATAATTCATCTTATCGAGCCTTATTATATATTTTTAATTGTAATTGTCGGGTTCTTTGGAAATACTGTATCCATCTTAGTTTTTTCATTCAGCAAATTCAGGTAATTTATGATGTATTTTATTTATTTAAAGTTTATTTATTAAAATAATTTTTTTTTAAGGTTTGAGCAAGTAAATATTATATTGGCAGCACTTGCGTTTGCAGACAATGGTTTTTTAGCATCCTTGTTAATTGTATATTTAAGTCGAATTGGTATCAATTTATTTGATAAATTTCAAATTATTTGTAAATTAAATGTGTTTTTCGGTTATTTATTCAGCTTTTTATCAACATGGTATGTAGTTCTTTTCAGCATTGAGCGCCTTATAGCCGTCTATTTTCCAATAAAAAGATTTGAAATATGTAATTCAAATCGAAACAAAATGGCAGTTTTCTTATTTGCCATTATTGCCACATCACTTTATTCTTTTTCTTTTGTTACATCTGATCTGGAAACTTACAAAAATCAAACTTTTTGCATTGTGAAAGAAAAATGGTTTAATTTAGTGAGTTACATGGCTTTTGCAGACATATTTTTATCAATGATTATTCCTTTTATCTTAATTTCGTTTTCAAATATTTTTATAGTGATTAAATTAATGCGGATCAAGAATCCATGTCAAAAAGGAGAAGGAGCCCACTTTAGAAATTCATTTCGAATTGATTTTTCTTCGAATTCCAACTATGAAAACCGTTACCAAGTAACACTGACCAGTGAATTAGATAGAAATATGCCAGCAAATAATCATAGCGTTATTTCAAATAATTCTAAATTCAGCAGCATCAAGCGAAATCTCTCATTTGTAATTCTCAGAAATTCGGACAAAAAAAAACGCAAGAAATCATACACAAAAACTACCCGGTTACTAATGATTGTTTCAACAACATTTTTGGTCCTTCACATGCCAATGGTACTCACAAAAATAGCTACATTTTTTAACACAAGTAAAGAAGATTACGAAAAAAATGCTACTTATACAACTTTAAACGATATATCTTCATTTAATATTACAACTGATTTATTCAATGGTCCAAATGATAATGATGTTAAAATAAGTGAAATTCTTGAACGTTTTGCATCATATATTTATTATTTAAATTTTTCTCTCAATTTTTTTCTCTATTCGTTTAACAAATCAAAATTTAGCAAAGCTTTGCCGTATTTTTTTTCACTTAAGTCAAAGTCAAAAAACAAATCATTCCATCGCATTTAAAAAACAAAATTTTAAATAAATTTAAAAAATATTTTTACTTTTATTTTTAATTTATTTGTCTAATTTTTAAATTTAAGTTGAAAAAATTGCATGCTTTTTACTATTATTTTTTAAAGTGGAAATTCAAATAATCATGTCATGTTTATTTATTGAATTAATGCATGCAGTTAATTTAGAGGTTAAAAAAGGAAAGCTTGGTTAACAAGCCTTTCAAAGAATAAACGGTTTCTATATAAAAATTTTCTTATAACGCATAATATATAATAGAAAATGAAAAAAAATTATCTTAAATAATCGTGAAATAGAATCAGGAATTTTATAATTTTTAAATTCAATAGATATTAACACAAGAAAGTCGGATTTTTAAAACCTTTTATTAAAAAATTTAAACTTGAATTTTATCTCGAGGATATAAAGTTTAAAAAAATATACTAAAACTAAACTTGTATTCCTTAATTTTTTTTATTATTCATGAAATTTAGATTTGAAATTTTTGCGATAAATCAATCGAGTTGAAAAAAATGTAAAAAAATTCAAGTCTTAGAAAATATTTTTTCATATTTTAATTTCTCAATATGGTTTCAATTAAAAATATTTTATTGCAATTTATTTAAATTGAATGGATGTCAAAAATATTTAAGATATAGATAAATTAAATGGGAATTATGTATAATATTAAATAGATTAAAAATGAAATATTTTAACGTCTTTTCGTCTTTATAAAATCGAATCAAACATTCTATAATTAATGTTAATAAATTAATTCAAAAAAGATATGTGATATTTTTTCGATTAAAAAAACAATTTTTTTAATAAATCAAAATTTACTAAAATAAAACATATATAAAAAAATACTGCTTATTTAATTCAAAAACTATGTTGAACTTTTTTTTCTTAAAATAAAAGCTTTATTTTGTTTTTTTAGCTAAACTTAATCAATAATCAATTTAAATCTTATTGATGCCTTATTTTTTGTTTTATTTTATTAACACTAAAAAACCGGAGGGTTTTTTTCGATCGTTCGTATTAGCTTTTCTTTTTACTTTTAATTCAATGAAAATAAGCATATTTAGCAACAAAAATTAAATCATTTTAATATTTTAATATTTTTAATTTTGATTGAAAAAAGTTTTCAATAATCATTAAAATTTATTTAGCTAAAAACAGAGAAAAGATGAAACATAAAACGTCGTCGTTTTGAGTGTTAACATCAGAAAAATTATTTTAGGTAAAAAAGGTACAACAAAGGTTATTGCACAATTTTGCAGTATTATTTTGCAGTATGTTTTATTTTAGTAAATTTTGAATTATCAATAAAGAAAGAAATTTTATTAATTTTGTTTTTGAAATTCACAATACCAACTTCTAAAACAATAGTAAATAATTTGAATTATTGTTGAAATTTTGAACAAATTTTAATTCAATATGAGTTTTAATTCTTAATCGATATGACGTTGGGTGTCCTCTTGAAATTCTGAAATTGAAAGAAAACTTGAAGAGAGCACAAAAATAATTAGTGAAATTAAAAAATCAACATTTCAAATTAGATTTTTTCTTTTTTTGATTAAATTTGAGTTTTTTTATTTATCAGTTTCAATCTTAATCACCAGGCTATAGTGCCCATTCCTCTAGAGATTAATTAATCGTTCATTTTTTTAAATTATTATAAAAATTTAATATGCAAAATTAAAATTTTAAAATGAATGAAAATTAATAAAATATCTTTTTACATTCTTATTTGAAAAATTTAAAAAAAATGAATTGATATTGCTTTTGTTTATTATGGTACAAAACGACAAAAAATTAAAAATCTTTAAATTTTTTTTGGAAATTAAAAATTGTTTCTATAAATTCAACATTCAAAGTTAAATTATCAAAAAAATTTTCATAAAGTTTTGTAAATTTATTTAATTTAAATTTTAATGTATTAGAATATGGTGAATTTTGCTTTGATGCTGAGAGTTTTAGAGAGTTAATTAGCAGATCATGACAGTTCATGCAACTTTGAATGCTGTACTATGTTGCGCTTAAAGAACCAATTTTTAATATCTAGAAAAAAATTATAATTAATGTGTATAAGCTTAAACGCTTAATTCGAAAAATAGTTGCTTAAAAATATATTTTTTTTTAAAATAAAAATATAAATTCAATACTTAATTATAAATCTTTTTTAATTTGAAATATTTTTCAAAAAAATACAATCTTGACCAAAAAAACACAAAAATTGGCTATTATTTTTTCAAAAATTCATAATATTATAGAATTTTCTTAAATAATTATCAGTTGCCATAGTTTCATTTAATCGTTTCCTAAAAAAATTTTTTCAATTCGTTAAAAATGAATGATTCTAAAAAATATCTGTATAAAATTTTCGTCACGGTATCGAAATTTCAGCATTCAAACTCGACATCAAGCATTTCTATTCAGCTATATGGAAAATCTTCATTTGGTTTAAGATCATTTAAATTTCCTTTAAATTTCAACCTTTTAGCTAAATCAAAAAATAGAGTCAAACTTTTTCAATCGGGTCAAACATATTTATTTGAGATAGAAGAAGCTTATATTGGTAGTTTGAAAAAAATTGTCTTGACAAATCATGACTCTCAAACTTCTGGTTTGCATTTAAAAAATGTTAAAATAGAAATTCCAGATTTAAATAAGTCTTGGAATTTTTTTTGCAATCAATGGTTAAAACAAGAACTCGCATTGATTCAAGAAAAAACTGAAGAAGAATTAAGTACAAGAAAAGATCAATGGTTCGGAAATACTCGATACACTATCAGGATTCTTACTAGCGAATGCAGTAAATTGGATTTTGACCCCATGATTAATCTAAAAATTGTAGGCAAAACAAATGAGACAAAAATAATAAGACTTAATTCAACACCTAGCGACAATAAAAAGCCAAAATTTAAAAATGGCAATATAGATATTTTTAGACTAGAGGAAGCAGATGTTGAATCAATTGAAAAATTAGTTTTATTTTGTGAAAATGATGAAAATGGAAAACGAATTGAATGGTTTTACGATTCTATTACGGTTGATATGCCTTCTAAATTTGCACGTTATTTGTAAAATTTAAAAAAATTAGTTTAAATTTTTTTTAAAAACATTTCTTATTAAGATTTAATCGGAATAGTCGAACTATTATCACAAATAGTAAGTGAATGCTGTTAAGGCATTAATTTTCATTAAATTTTTTTTTTTAATTTTTAATATAGAGAAATCCAATTACCAAAGAATTTTTGTTTTAAGTTTATTATATATTTTTGTATTTAATTAACTTATAAATTATAAAGTAATATCGTGTTTCATAAAGCGGGGTTATAAAACAAAAATTCATTTTTTTTCTTTGCATTATTTTCGAATAAAACTTTAAAGTCCGAATAAAACTGAAAAAAAAATTGAAAGAGAGGAAACAATGAGTTCTAAGTAAATTAACCACAGTTAAATTAATTAATTATTTTAGTATTCTTTGAACTAAATTTTTTTTTTTTTTCTAAATTGAAATTTCAATTTTGATCCACGCACTAAATTTAAAATGAAATGACAAAATTTTGATGAAAGATTTAAAAGAAAGATTTTTGGATCTAAATATTGAATTTTGTTTGAAAATTCATAAAACCAATTTTAGTTAGATCAGATGGTGATAACAAGACTATGTCATCAGAAAAATAATTGATAAAAATATGGATAATATTTGGTCATTAAAATATTTATAGTTTTTAAAATAAATTTAACAATCTACTTTTTTATTTATCAAATTTGATGATAACTTAGTATATTTCATTATAGCTGTATAAAGGAAAATATCAATTTTTCCAATTATTTTATATAAGAGACCATATTTTGATTTTGATTAGAAAGACTAAAATTAATTTTTTTTAAGATGAAAAAGAAACTCATATTGAAATTCATCCAATTAACGTAAAAAAAATATCTGATGGTAAGCTTTTTTAAAGCCAAAAGTTTTTAAACTATAAAAATGTGAATTTTTTAGAGAAAAAAGAAAAAAGCCATTGCATTAATTTGTATCTGTCAGATATAAAGCATCGATCAGATTTTATTTCAAGTATGAAAATAATGTTATATGGAGATTATTCAATTTCACGACAAATAAAACCAATCGAATTAAAATCGATAGGCTGTTGTGACACCAAAAATGATCAATTGATTCATTTTCACCACAAACAGGCTGACATGGGTCAAATATACAAACTAAAAATAATATTTTCAATAGAAAAACAGAAAAAAAAACTTTTTAGAAATTTAAAATGGTTTTTGAACATGATTGAAATTGACTATCGAAAGGAAAAATTTATTTTCGAATACAAAAAATGGATTGATTTTAAAAAATATGATTTAAGTAAAAGCTTTGAGTTCAAAGTTTATGAAAAAAATTTCTCCAAAGAACAAAAAAGAACAATTAGCACTCTTTCGCATCGTTTATTAGAAGAAAGCATACAAAATGATTCTTATGATGAAAGCTTTGATGAAATTGATGAAAAAGAAAAAAGAAGATCCATATCACCTAGACCCAAAAGATCTTCAAGAAAAGAATCAACTTCTTCATCTTCTCCAAGAATAGCAAAAGTCGATAAGTCAGACTTGAAATCTAAATTGAGATTTGAACAAGATTTAGAAGAGCTGACCAGCTCAGGTTCAACTCTTAGCATAATTAGCTCCAATAGCTTCAAGTCTTCACCAAAAAAAAATTTCAAGAGTCCGAGCAAACTTGGATATAAGTCTAAATGGTCAGATGACGAAGAATATAGACCAAAAAGAAGTCCATCTCCCAACTCATGGAAATTTTCTTCCAAAAGAGAAAAAAAAAAAAGTGAATGGTCTAGTGATGATGATGATGCACAAAAAGCAAGAAGTGGTTCTTTATCATCATTATCTAAGTCAGTTAATAAAGCAAATAAAAATGAGTGGTCCAGTGATGATGATGATATTTCATATAAAAATTCTAGAAATATAAAACTAAATGAAAAAGTCAGATGGCATAATGATCATCCTAAAAGTGGAAAATTTAGTGAGAAATTGGAAAATTTGAGCAATCGAGATAGATTTGCTGAAAAAGAAATTGAAAACGAAAATTTCAGAATTAGACACAAAGAATCAAAACCTAGTATTTTAGATGAAGATTATGATAAATTTTTAGACAGTCCAATTCAAAAATTTTCATCAAGCTTGATGAATCGTTTTAAACAAAAAGAACCTCGGGAAAAAAGTTTCGTAAAAGATTCGCTGAGTGATTTTAATAGAAGAACCTATGCATCTAACGATTACAATTCTGATATTCGCTCTGTTTCTCGATTTTAATTTTAATTTTTATTTTTTTAATCAGACATCAGAATAAATAAAATTATCTGAGTTTAAAATATTCACATTTCATTCTGTCTTATTTTAAATTATATTTTCATAAAATTTTTTTGATTGATAGACAGTTTAAGAAATTAAAGCAGAATATTAAATTTTTTCAAACTAAACATTCCGAATTTAAGTTTGAGATTAATTTATAAATTATATTTTTTGACATTGTGGATAAACACGAAAAATAAAATATTTAAATAAATTTAAAATTTATAAATTTGTGTCAATTTGTAACAAATTTTTCGATACCAATTTTACTATTAGAAATATTACTTTTTTTCAAATTTTATTTGTTTTTTTTATCAGTGTCCAGCTAAAAATAGAAAGCCTGGAAGGTTTAAACCCTTTTTATAATTTAAACTTGATTATTGTTACTAAGAAAAAAAGCTTTAAAATATGCTAAAAATAAACTTCTAATACTTAAAAATTTCTTTTATTTTTTGAATAAATTTTATTTATTTTGTTGAAATTTTAATTTGAAATTTTTCTAATTAATCCGCCGGACTTCCTTATATCTTTTTGATTTTTCAAAAATTATTTTGGTTTATATTTCTAATTCGTTATCGAATTGTTTTTTTTCATTTTACATGAAGTTACTAAATTTTAAAGCCCTTAACCCAAAAGAAAAAACCGACTTATGACTGTTAAGACTTGAAAACAATTAAATTTTTAAAAATTATTTTTAATTTTATTTCTGTTTGCTAGAAAAATTAAGTAAATATTAATTTGTTTAAACTATGTTTTAAAATTAGTGCAAGATTTGATCTAATTTTCCTTGATAATTTACTTTACTAATTTGTTTCAATTCTAATTTTGTTTTCTTATATTTCTATAAAATTTTTTAACATTCTATTTTTTCGCAAGCCGTTAATTTCTTTTAGAAAAAAATACTCAAGTAAAATTAATATCGCTTGAGTTGAAAATGTAGGTAAAAAAACAATCTAAAAATACCTAATATTTTTTAAAATTTTTGTTCGATGTTCGTCGAACTTAATTTTTTAAAAATAGACATTTAAATAAATAAAAAACAAGAATAAATATTTATCTTATTGGCCGATTTAGATGGTTTTTAATAAAAAGAAAATAAATTGAGCGTAACTAGGTAAAATAACAATCAGTCGTCAAGTATCGTGAAATTTAGGTAGATTTTTTTGCACTGAATAAAATTTGAAATTTTTTGTTTTTATCGTTCTTGCAACTAATCTACCTCTACAACCTTATTACCCAGTTACCGTTGACAACAACTAACCAAATTCAAAAAAAAATATAATAAGAAATTTATTAGTTAATAATTCATTTGATAAAATTGTATTTGATATGGAATACATAACTTCGTCATCGGGCGTTCAATATGTATTAAATCAGTGTAGTCATCAAGCTGTAATTGTTCCTTATAAATCAATTGATTTTTCTGCAAATAAAAACAGCTCTTTTCCGAGTCTAACCGGCTCGTATCATCATATACCTCGAAATAAATCAATTACATACGGCAAATCTAGTCTCTATCCAAATGATTTGACAATTATTACAAGATCAAGTAAGAAAAAAAAATAATCAATGAAAATAGACCTCCTAATTTAAAATAATCTTCAAGGTTCGGCACTTTCAGGTCCAACAGTGATAAGTAAACCAAGAAAAAGAACTAATTCAATGCAATACGATCCAATAAATGATCCTCATTTGAGGGATTACTTTGAACGAAAATTTAAAATGAGCTCAGCAAAGAAGCGCAGATTTAAGGAAAAAAAACCTGGACCCAATGAAATTTATTATAGAGTTAAAGTCAGAACAGGAAATTGTAATAATGCTAGCACAGATGCTAATGTTTATTTGACAATTAAAGGAGCTAGAGGAGATGTTAATAAGAAACTTCTTTTCAATCAATATAAAGCTATTAAAAACGAAAATGGATATAAATTCAAATTTGAAAGAAATTCAGAAAACGTTTTCAAACTAATTGGATTTGATGTTGGCCAAATAAATTCTATAATAGTTGAACATGATGGCCAAGATGTTCACAGTTCTTGGTTTATGAAAGAAATACTGATAACTAACTCAAAAACAAATCGATCTTGGCTATTCGAATATAATGACTGGCTCTCTCTCGATCATGGTTTAAAAACTACTCGTATCCAATTGCTTCCCACGCGACAAATAGAAAAATATGTAAGAACTGACTACAAAATAATTGTTATCACTGGAGACAAAGCTGGTGCTGGAACTGATGCTAATGTGTAAATAGAACATTTTATTTCTTCAAATTTGAATAAAACAATTTTACACTTAATTAGATAAAATGTTTAATGTTAAATGATTTTTCAGTAAATGAATTTTAAGTTAATATTTGATGGTTTGGGGATATTAATACAAACCAAAAAAAAAATTCTTAAAATTTTTTTCAAGAGATAAATAAATATTGACTCTGTAAATGCAACATATCACAATATTCATAGTTGCATCTGTATCGACAAAGTTTGCAGATAATGTAGAAAACCTCTAAAAAATGCATCACGCCAAATTACATTAAAATTTAATTATGCAAAATTTGTATAATTAAATTTTAAAATTTATAAAGTGCATTTACAGAGCTAGCTTTTAGCCTGTAGAAAAAAAAATTTTATTTTTTTTTTCTTCTTTTTTGTACCAAAATTGAAAAAAAAATTTAGTTAAAATTTTCAAGTATTTTTATTCATTTTTTTAAATCTTATTTTTGTTAGCAATATTGAAAACTTAAAAATTAATAAAGGAAATTAGTATCTCGTTGCAAATAATTAAACATAGTTTTTTCCAAAGTTTTTTTTGTATTACTTTTTTTTTTACCAAAAATTATACCATTAAACAAAAATCACTTTTGTCTCATAAAGAATCATCTATTTAATTTATCAGTTTAAGATGTTGTTTTTTAAATTTTAATATATATTCTTATCACCTTTGGTTTCCTATCGCACATTTTTTCAAAACCAATATTTTTAAACCTAAGAACAGATTTGCAACAGTTCAATCTTAACTCAGGACAACTACAATATTTGCAATATTTGCAAAATTTTCTAAATAATTTCTACTTTTATCAAATTTTTCAATTATTTTAAGATAACTTTTAAAATATTGCTAAATTTCCATTTAGCTTTATTTAACTTTACTCTTTTAATAAATTTATTCAGTATATTAAATTGATCAAAATCAAATTTAAAATTATTCACAACTTTCGAATTCAATCATTTTATAAATTTTTATTGGAGCATAAGTGATTTATTACATTTAAGAATATTTTAATATTGAAAAATCTTTTGTATGTAAAACAATTTTTTTAAGCATGTAAACATATTTTGAAAGCATAAAATTTTTTTGGTGAAAAAAAAATACAAAAAGTTAAAAAACGCTTTTTTTCTAGAAAATTTTCAAAAAATTCAAATTTTTTTAATTTAAAAGCTAAAATAATATGTCTTTTATTGATAATTAAATGAAATTGAAAAAATTAAAATATGAATTCCAACCTACTAAAATATTATTTCTTACAGCTTCATCACACTTTTTGGCCCGCACAATAAATCGACACAAAAGTTCCCTCTAAAAAGCCACGATGTGAATTTGTTTGAAAGTGGAAAAACTGATATATTCAGATTAAAAGATGTAAATTATGTTGGTCCGATTAGAAAAGTAAGAATAGAGCATGACAATACAGGAAAATCGCCTGGATGTAATTAAATAAAATTTTTAATATTTCTTTTATAAATTTACAATTATTTTAAGGGTTTTTGGAGCGTATTGTTATAATCGATTTGAAAGATCCCAAAATAAGCTATTATTGCTTATGTTCAAACTGGCTTGATAAAAACAAAAATGACGGTCTTATTTCACGCGATCTAATTGCATCAGATGATCCATTAGACATTAAAAAAAGTATAAAAAAGTTTATTTTTTATTTTTTCTTAAAATTCAAAATTTACTTTTAAGCGAATACATACAGAATAACAGTATACACTGGCGATAAACGCATGGCTGGTACTGATGCAGATGTAACAATTGTATTATATGGCAGTGTTGGGGATTCTGGGGAATGGAAATTGGACAACAAAGATAACAATTTTGAGCGTGGAAAAATAGACCATTTTAAAATTGATTGTCCAAGTGTTGGCGAAATAAAAAAAATTCGCATTGGTCACAATGGTGCAAACCCAGCATCGGGATGGTATTTAGATAAGCTAATAATAGATGATGATAATATGGGTCGAGTTTATGAATTTTTGTGTAATCGTTGGTTGGCTGAAGACGAAGGCGATGGAAAAACAACTGTGTTTTTATATCCAACAACTGATTCTTCAGCTCAAGGTGTTCCATATAACTTGTTTATTCATACAGGAGATAAAAAGCATGCAGATACGGACTCTCAAGTTTATGTAGAATTGTTTGGTGGAAAAAACGGTAATAAATCAAGTGGAATTATAAAGTTAAAAGACTGTGAATTTAAAAGAGGAAAAACTGCCAAAACCACTATTTTCATTGATAAAATGCTTAGTCCCATTTATGAAGTCTTGGTTGGTCATGATAATACTGGGGCAAATCCATCTTGGTTTTTGGAGGGAATCGATATTGAAACACCACAATTAGGTCTAAAGCAATTTTTTCCTTGCATTCAATGGCTTGCTGAAGATAAAGACGATGGAAAAATTGAGCGTATTTTAAAAGAAGACACCAATCTACGGGAGGAAAGAAGTGAAAAAGTTGTTTGGAATTTGACTGTATACACTTCGGACAAAAAGTATGCTGGAACTGACGCAAATGTATATTTAGTGTTATATGGTGACAAAGGTAAAACTGATGATCTAGTTCTAAGAGAGAACTCGGAAAACTTCGAAAAAGGAAAAAAGGATAAATTTAGAATCGAAACAAATGATATTGGAATGCCATTTAAGATGAGAATTGGTCATGATAATTCAGGAAGAGCTCCTGGATGGCACTTAGATCGAGTTGAATTGGAAAATTTAGAAACAAAAGAAAAATATTATTTTAATTGTAATCGATGGTTAGATAAAAAAGAAGAAGATGGGCAAATTGTTAGAGAATTTCCTGCTGAAGGTAGTTTTTTTCATATTTCTATATTTTAGATCAAAATATATTTTTTCTGAGGTCAATTAATGACTCTGACTTTAAGTAAATTTACCTGTTATAATATGACTTTTATTCAATTATTGAATTAAATTAGTGTTTTTTAACGTGTGTGGCGGCCCCTAGACCGCCAAAAAATGGTGTTGGCCGTTTTGATGGCCGCTAGGGACAAATTTTTTTTCTTTAAAAATAAATGATTTTTCTTATACTCAATTCTTTTCTCTAACAAATTTTCATATTTATAATTTTTTAAATGTTTGTTTTCACACCATTTTTTGGCGGTCTAGAGGCCGCCACTCACGGTACCCAACACTAAATTAAATTAAAAATTTAATTTTTCTCAAAATCAAGAAGCTTTACTCTTAAAATCCAGAAAATTTAAACTTATCTTTTTCAAAAAAATATTGTAAAAAATGATATCTAGATGTTAGCTTTGTGAAATTATAAAATCTCTAATTGAATAAAATTTTTCGATTCTGTTTAATTTGAATTAAGAATAACTAAAAAAATATTTGAAATAGAGAATTTTTAAAAATTTAATTATTTAAAGGAAATAACATAGACAAGCCTTTACCGATTGTTAACTACATTGTTGAAGTATACACCGGTAATAAAACAAATGCCGGCACTGATGCTGATGTTTTTGTGAATTTATTTGGCGAATTTGGTGACACAGGAGATAGATGGTTGGATTCGAAAAAAAATGATTTTGAACGAAAAAAATGCGACGTATTCAAAATAGAAGCAGTAAAATTGAAAAAATTGAAAAAGATAAGAATAGGTCACAACGGAAAAAGACCAGGTGCAGGTTGGTTTTTGGACAAAGTCATAGTTCGACAAGAAAATAATTCAAAATACACTGATGAGTTTGAATGTAATCGTTGGCTTGCAGTCGATGAAGATGATGGTCAAATAATTCGAGAACTGTTTGCCTCAACTTCGAGTCAATTTTTGGACAAAACTACCTATAAAGTTAAAGTAAAAACAGGAGATGTGAAAAATGCAGGAACTGATGCCCGAGTAACATTAAAAATATTCGGTAATAAAGGAGATACAGGTGAAAGGGCACTTAAAAGTTCTTTAAATAACAGAAATAAATTTGAACTTGGACAATTGGATGAATTTATTGTCGAAGCTGATGACATTGGTGAAATCGAAAAGATACAAATTGGTCAAAATGGAAAGGGACCTGCTTCTGGTTGGTTTTTGGACTACGTTGAAATAGATGTACTTTCAAAGGGTTTACGGTATAAATTTTCAGCACACCGTTGGCTTGACAAAAATGAAGGAGATCGTCAAACTGAAATAGAATTATATCCCACTGATGTTAAAAAATTAAGAAAATGTAATTTTTAAAATATTATTCTAGTTCTATTTTTTTTAATTAGATTCTTTTTAGATATTCCTTATGTAATAACAATTAAAACTGGTAATAAACTTGGCGCTGGAACTGATTCTGATGTATTTGTTGAGCTTTATGGTCTAGATGGAAAAAGTGAACAAATAAAACTTGATAATAAAACAGATAATTTCGAGAAAGGTAAAGAAGATATATTTAAAATTGAAGCAGAGGACGTTGGACCACTTTACAAAGTAAGAATAGGCCATGATAATAAAGGTGCTAATCCTGGTTGGTTTCTTGATAAAATGATCATACAAAGACATGCACTAAAAGGATCAAAGCGTCTTAAAGTTAGCTCGAGGAGATCAAGTGTGATTAGCCAAGAAGATGGTGAATTGGAAAATTATTACTTTTATGTAGACAAATGGTTTGCTAAAGACGAAGATGATGGACAGATAGTAAGAGAACTTTTGCCTACAGACAAAGATGGCAGACCCTTAATTGAACTAGATGGTTTTTTTTTATTATTTAAATTTAAACAAAATAAATCAAATAAAATTAATTTTTAAAGAGGTGCCATATGAAATCAAAGTTTATACAGGAGATAAAAAAGGTGCTGGAACAAACGCCAATGTATTTATATCAATTTATGGCGAAAATGGAGACTGTAGCAATATAGAACTTTTAAAATCAGATAAATTAGACAAATTTGAAAGAAATCAAGTATAAATTATTTTTATATATATTTATCTAAATTTATTATTTTTAGGTAGACAATTTTAAAATAAAAGCGATAGAATTAGGTGAATTGTTTAAGATTAGAATTTGGCATGACGATAAGGGAATTGGTTCTGCTTGGTATTTGGAAAAAGTTGAAATTTATAATCCAATTACAGATAAAATGTATTTGTTTAATTGTCAAAATTGGTTAAGTAAAAATGACGGAGATGGAAAAATAATGCGTGAAATACCAGCCATTGATCCTCTTCAATTGAAACGTGTCAAATTTAGATCTGGAGTTAATAGTATAAAGGATCAATTTATGCTTGAGTCTGAAGGTATTTTTTATTCTTGTTTTTAGAAGATTACTCAAAATGTATTCTTTCTTTTTTTTCAATAGAATCAGGTAAATTAATCAAATAATTAAATGTTGATTAGAATAACTAGATATTAATAATCATTTAAAAAGTCGCTAATAAAATAAATGTTTTATAATGACAATGCTACAATTTTCGATAATTTTTGTCTCAATTATTTTCTCAATAATTTAAAAAAAAATTCTAAGTTATGCAAATACTGAATAAAATTCAAACTTTAAAATTAAAATTTCATTAATTTGTAATTCTTAATTAATTTTGGTAATAACATTATCCTATTGAAAGATTTTACACAAATCAACTGTCGTTTATTGACTAAAAAATATTAAATAAGATTAAAGATTTTACATTTCTTAAGTAAATTTTTTTTTGGCATGATCTGTGAATTGTTATTGTTTGCTTTTTGCTTATTTTCAAAAAAATTCTCATAAGCTCAAGGATTTTTTTGGTACTTTTTAATCAAACTCCTTTTTCTATTTATTACTTTTTCCATGAAAAGATTGTAGTATTTTTGCAAAAAAAAATCTTTTAATTTTATTGTTTTTTCTCTACAGTTAGATTTTATTTAAGAATAAATTGTCAAAAATTTAAAAATTTATTTAAAAACATCAAATAAAAGAAGTATCAAAAGAAATTGAAAAAAAATCTTTTTCTTTTTTAATTTTTGAAATAATGTTTTTTATTTCAGTAATTTTTAAATATATTGGCGCTAATTTCAATGCTCAAATGTTTTAAAATGAAAAAAATAAAATTCTTTAATTGATATTAATTTTTTTAAGCAATTACGACCACTTATAATGTTACTGTGGCAACATCAGATATTCGTAATGCGGGCACAGATGCAAATGTATTCATTCAATTGTTTGGCGATAAATTAGACTCAGGAAAAATACCTTTAGAAACACCGAAAGTTAAAAGGAATTCATTTGAACGTGGAAACGAAGATGTGTTTGAAATAAAAGAAGCAGATGTTGGTGATATAAGAAAAATTAAAATAGGTCATGATGGTAGAGGTGTTGGTTCTGGATGGCATCTGAAAGAAGTAATCATTGACGCACCAAAACTTGGCAAGCGATGGAAGTTTTCATGTGGTAGATGGCTAGACAAAAATGAAGAAGATAGAAAAACCGAAGTCGAGCTCTATCCTAATGGTGTTGGCTATGAAGAATACGATCCAAGTATATAAAAGGAAAATTATTTTAATCTAGCTTAAAAAATAAAAATTTTAGTGGTTCCATATGAAATATCTGTTTTTACTAGTGATAAATCTGGAGCATCGACAACTGCCAATCCATATATAGTTTTGTATGGACTTGATATTCATACACCAAAAACGAACCTATGCAAAGTTAAAACTGAACGTAGTGGAAAATTCAAAAAAGGCGCGTGTGACAGATTTGTTCTTGAAATGGACGATATTGGTCGAGAAATAACTAAAATACGCTTAGGTCACGATAATAAAGGATCGGATGCGAGCTGGCATGTAGACCGAGTTGAAATTAGACGTCTCAAAGATGGAAGAAAAGGCTCAAAAATTTATGTTTTTCCGTGCGATAAATGGTTGGCCAGGAACAAAGGTGACGGTGATATTGAAAGAGATTTGGTACCTAGTAAAATTATTGATGAAAAATATGAGAATGGTGAAGTTCGTGTCAGAGAAAAAGAGATTCGTGATAATCTTGAAAGTAAAGAAAAATTTTTTTGCTCAATACTCTAATAAAATAATTATTTTCGATAAATAATTTGCAGAAAATCAAATGAGTATTTGATTTATGACAGATTACTTAAAATTCTTACATAAAATAATTGAAAAATTAAAATTTTTCAAACTTTTTTTTTAAATTAGGTGCTAAAAAAATTCCTAAGTAATTTTCTTTAAGTAAAGATATAGCCCGTATAGCCGAGAGGCTTGCGTGTTAGTCATTCAAGCAGATCGATCCCCGCAAGGGGAGAGAAAATCTTATGAATGTCTCTGTAGTACGGGCGAATGTTTTAAACCCCTTTCATTAAAGAATGGGGGACCAGTTTCGACTGGGGATTTTGATAATTATGGCTTAGATGATCCACTCGATGCAGTCACCTCTGTGTCAGATCGGAACCTTCGCTCAAAAAGGTACTTAGAAAGGAGATGAGCTCCCCCCTATGCTCCACAGGGAGCGAACAAGGTTAAAAAAAAAAGAAAATTCTTAGATAGCCTAATAATTTTCTCGAGAATGATTAAAATTTCAAATATTGTTTAAAAAAAAAACATTAATTTATTTTAAAAATTTAAAGTGAAAGAATATCAAGTTGACGTTTATACAGGAGATACTTTCAAAGCAGGCACAGATGCCAACGTTTATCTCACTCTTTATGGAGAATTCGGTGATTCTGGTGAAAAAGAGCTCATGGAATCTAATCATAGAAATAAATTTGAACGAAAACAAATGGATAGATTTTTTATTAGAACTGCTGATTTGGGGCCTCTTTACAAATGTGTAATAAGACATGATGGCTCTGGCATTTCATCAGACTGGCTTTTGGATCGAATAGAAGTAACAGAAGCCAGAAATAAATACTATTTTGTATGTGAAAGATGGCTTTCTAAAAATAAAGATGATAAAAAACTTGAAAGAACAATTTTTGAAAAAGTAATCACATAAAAATTAAATCTATAAAATAGAAAATTTATTTATTTTTAGAACTATAATGGCCCACGAATAACTAGTACGTCCTCATTAACTATTAAATCTAACATTGGTGGCTCTAAAATGAGCGGCAGCGATCCAAGGCTATCAATTCGTCAACAATCACCATTTGGTCAACATAATGAATTCGAAGGCCCTACAGTACCATATAAAATCACCATACGAACTGGAGATGAGAGAAATTGTGGCATTTCATCCCAAGCATTTATTCGCTTATTTGGTGAAAATAAAAAACAAAGAACCGAACGAATTAAGCTTCAATTGGCTAAGAAGTCTCGTTTTGAGCCCGGTTCATCCGAAAATTTTCAAATAGAAGCTTTAGACATCGGAGAACTAAGACAAATTGAGATTGGTCATGATGGAGCTGGACCTAGTGAGAGTTGGTTCATAAAATATATTGAAATCAGTGATCCCATTAAAGGAAGAACTTATTTTATTACATGTAATTCATGGTTGTCTACTGAAAAAGGAGATGGACTTACAATACGAAGACTTAATGTAGATGAAACAAATACAAAAATAAGTAGTTTTAGAGGCTTAGTTCCATATATTTTAACAATTTATACTGGCGATGTATCAAATGCTGGAACTGACAGTGATATTACTTTAAAATTTTTTGGCTCCAAAGGTACTAGTGGAGATATTGTTATTGAGAAAATTGATAATAGATTTGATCGAGCTAGTATTGATACATTAAATATTGAATTAGATGATATTGGTTCATTAAAAAAAGTAAGGGTCTCTCATGACGGCAAAGGCTCCCGAAAAGAATGGTTTTTAGATCGAATAGAAATGACCAATGCCAGAAATAAAAAGCAGTATGTTTTTGTTGCTGAGCAGTGGCTGTCCAAAAGAAGAGCTGACTCTCGTGGTCTCTCAATTGATGTTCCAATATTTAAAAACAATGAACAAACTATTGGAATGACTGATTACAAAGTTTTGGTTAAGACTAGTGATATTTCTGGTGCCGGCACTGATGCTAATGTTTTTATTACATTAATTGGCGAATACGGAGATACTGGAGAGCTTGAACTTAAGAAAACAAAAACTTTTAGCAATCTGTTCGAAAAGGGAAACACAGATGAGTTCGAATTCAGAAATATTTTGAGTGTAGGTGAAATAACCAAGCTTAGAATATGGCATGATAATTCTGGAAATTTAATGGGAAATACTCATTGGCATTTGGAATCTGTACAAGTTCATGATTCATCTGCAAGAAGAGTTTATAAATTCGAGTGTAAAAAATGGCTTTCAAAAAGCAAAGACGACAAACAGTTAGTTCGAGAATTAACTCCTATTTTAGATTCACGTGACGAGCCGTCTCCTGGAAATAAAACCTCTTATGAAATTACGGTTCAGACAGCTGATGAGCCAGATGCTGGTACAAAGCATAATATAGAAATTGTTCTCATTGGAGATTATGGAGAGACTAAGCCTAAATTATTTGAAAATAACAATGAGAATAAAATACTGCGTCGTGGACATTCAGATATTTTAACATTTAAGACACGATCAGTAGGGGAATTGCGTGAAATTTTGCTCTCACATGTTGAGAACTATTCTAAGCCTGAATCGCAGTGGATATGTGATTATGTTAAAGTCAAAGATTTAAATACTGGAACTATTTATAAGTTTCCGGTAATGTCTGTTTTTAAATTGAACAAAAAACCAAAAGCATTTAGATGTGAAACTAAAAAAGAGAGTCAAGTGTCGAAAACAAGAGATCTTAAAAATGTTGAATACGAGGTACTTGTGGTAACCGGATCGGAAAAAGGAGCTGGAACAAGTAAACTTTTTTGTTAGATTTTTTTATAAAATGTTCAATTTTAATAAAGATGCAACTGCATCTATCACAATTTATGGCAAGAATGGTGATTCCGGGAAACGGATACTAAAAAAAGGTTTTGACAGATCCGAAAAAGAAGTTTTCAATATTGAATGCTTGGATCTTGGTGAAATTACAAAGGTTCACATTGAACATGATAATACAAGCTTTAAAAAAGTAATTTATTTTAATCAAAAAATTATCTGTTAATAAAAATTATATTTCTTATAAAAAAAAGGACTGGTTTCTAGAGCGAATTGAAATCAAAGATAAATCAACTAGTACACACTACATCTTTCCTTGTAATAAATGGCTATCAAAGCATAAAGAAGATGGTGAAATAGGACGAGATTTGTATCGTCTCGTTGAAGAGGAAAAGCGATCAAGCTCCCGTTTAAGTTCAAAGTAATTTTTTAAAGAAAATTTCTCATTTATAAAACTAATTATGTTAAATGATAAAAATTATATAGAAAAAAATTATTTTAATTTATCAAAATTTTCATTCATACCTATCCTTTATCCTGCTAAATCTTATTCTCATAATCATCTGACAGCAAATTTTTTCTCATTTAGATCTTTTAATGATCCTTAGTAAGAAAGAAGTCAGAATTATTTAAGAAATTTTGATTTTTTCTAAATAAGATCTCAATGCATAAATTAACAAATAATTTTCTATTTTAGACCTCGATGAGATCTCTAATGAGATTAAAACGAGAATTATGTGAACATTTCTCATATTTTCTAAGTTAGATCTCAAATGAGAATGAAACCTGGGATCAATTAGTTATGATACATATTTTCACAGTACACATTAAATGTTTTAAACTTACTTACTAACTTTTATGTCTGCAAATTTATGCAAAAAATTTCTGAATGCAGAATAATACACAATTAATTAAAAATATTCTTTAAAATTTGTAAAAATATTTTTTTTTGGACATAATCATTTAACTTCAATATGCCTGATTAGTCTAGAAATCATGATTTCAATTTGTTGAAAGTTATTAAAAAATTATTAAAAATTATAACTTTTATTCTCTGTTGAATTTCAAAAATGAGTTAAATTCTCCAGCTTTATATCAATGAAAAATAAGTTTTAAATGATTTTTAAGAATTTTTCAAAATTACTTTAAGCGCCTGAGAGTTGATTTTTTTCTAAATTGACCATAATCTAAAATAGCTCTTTTTTATTTTAAATTGCTTTTTTCTTGAGCATCATTACACATTTCTGAAATTCTGACCAGCATATTAAAAACAAAATTAAAATAAATTTTTTCATTTTTTTTAAATAGCTATTTTATTTTAGATCTCCTAGACGGGAACGTAGCTTTGATGATGATTATAGAGCTAGCCCTCGAAAGAAAATGGACTCTTTTGATAATAGATCTATAAATTCGGATAGAAAAAAATTCGATTTCGATGAAGTTCCAGTAGGATCTAGCCGTAAAAAGTTTGATTTTGATGAGATGCCTGTCAGAAGTGGAAAAAATTTTAACCGTTTTGATGATGATCGATCTTCTAGGAGATCAAATAACGATGATGTATTGGATCGTCCCTCGTCATCAAGAAGACATCGAAGTCTTTACGACTTTGAAGATTATTCAAATAGGTCTCCAAGACCTTACAAAAGATCCTAAAATATTTTTTTTAATTTTTTTTTAATTAAATAAATAAATTTTTTGAAACCCAATTTTATTTTTATTTTATCTGGTGAATTTAACCTCACTGATTTTATAAAATTGTTTAATGCTATTTTTAAAAAATAAAAAAAAAAAGATGAATTCATATCTGATAACTGTTGTTACTTCCAAAAAATCATTTGCTGGTACAGATGCTAATGTATACATTGAAATATATGGTTCTAGAGGAGAATCAGAACGAATTTTCTTAAAAAATTCTCATTCAAAAAGCAAGACTTTCGAATCAGGTAGTGTTGATAAGTTTGAAGTTGATTGTCCAGAACTTGGGACGATAAAAAAAGTCAAGTATTTTTAATACAGATAAAAATGTAAAAAATTTGATTTATCTACTAGAATAGGTCATGATAATAAAGGTCTTAATCCTGGATGGCATCTTAAAGAAATCTTTATTGAATCTAAGTCAAGTAAAAGAACTTGGCTCTGTGAATGCAATCGGTGGTTGGACAAAAGAGAAAATGATGGCAAAATAGAGAGAGAATTAATGGCTGTTGAGCAATTAAGAAATGATAAAGAAATAATTGCATATGATCCCGATCTTCCAGCTTTTCAGAGGCAAAAAAAAAAAATTTATTATGAAGGTAAGAGTTATTGGTACCAAATTAAATGATAGTGATGATAATTTAATTTAGAAGATGAAACATTGTATAATATAACAATTATAACATCTGAACTTAAAGATGCTGGAACTGAAGCTGATGTTTATATTAAAATATTCGGAAAACATTCTGAAACGGAAAAAATTTTTCTAGAGAAATCTACAACTAACCGCACAAAATTCAAATCAAATCAGACTGATGTATTTAAAGTTACCGATATCGATGTAGGAAAGATAAAAAAAGTTTTAATTGGGCATAATAATCGTGGAAAAAACCCTAGCTGGCATTTGAAAGAGGTTATAATAGAAAAAAATGATGAAAAATACGTGTTCCCATGCGGTAAATGGGTAGACAAGAAGTTGGGTGATGGTTTACTTGAGCGGGAGCTTATTCCTTTAGAAAATGTAATTGAGCGATCAGACAAAGTGCATAATTTTATCGGAATGTCTGTCAATTATAGTATTTCAGTAAAAACCTCCGATATCATTGGTGCTGGAACAGATTCAGATATATTTCTAAAAATTTATGGTCAGTATAGGAAAAGTGATTTTATTGAGTTGAAAAAGTCGTTTACACACCGTAATAAGTTCGAGCAAGGAAATACAGATGTTTTTGAAATAAAGGAAGAGTTTTTCGGAGAAATAGTTAAGATCAAGTAATATAAAAGTTCTAAAATCATTTAAAAGTTTTGGATTTAATTTTTTTTTTAAAGAGTTAAACAAATTGTAAAAGGATTAAATCCTGATTGGCATTTAAATGAACTTGTTGTTGAAAGTTCTGACTTAGGACGAAAATGGATCTTTCCATTTAACAAATGGGTTGAGAAAAATGAAATGGGATCTTATTTAATTGAATTGTTTCCTTTGAATAATAAAGATACAATCAGTAATTCCAATGGTAAAATTTTTTTATTTTTAAAAAATCTTTCAAAATAATTTTTTAGTCTTTTTTCATTAGTTTTTAAATTAAGTTCATTCTAAAAAACTGTTAAATTTTTTTAAAAAACTTCCGTGTTTTAAGCAAAACCAACTGAAATATGTTTACAATAAAAAAGTAAAATCATAGATTTGTTGAGAATTTTGTCTAGATTTAAAAAAAAAAAAGTGAGCTCATAATTGATCCTTGGAGGAGATACAATTTAAACCAGAAAAAACACATTTTTTCCTTTTTTTAGCCAACAAAAACCGCCACACCTTTTTTTTTTCTTAATTACATTAGCATGTAGAGAATTTTATTCTCTTTCAGAATAAATATACTTTTTTTAGTATATTTAAGTTTTATCTTTGAGATTTTGAGTCTTAAAGAACAACAACTTTTTAAAGGGTTTGCTATTTTTGGAAGCTTTGGTGTAATAAATTTTTTTCTAGAAAAAACTTCATCGAAAAGTATCATAGTGACTACAATTATTTGTTTTGGCCTGATTTAGCAACTACTGAAAGATCTGATGATGAGAGGATTTCTCAGATGGATGAAATGGTTTATTATGTACCAAAAGATATAATTCCTCCAAATGTTCCACATGCAAGACCAATAGAGGACTTTTGATGTTGTAAATTAAGATAAAATTGCGATCTCTAGCTGACAACGGGGTGTTGTCTCTTTAGAAATTTTTTAGAGATAATAAACTAACTAATTATGCACCATCCGCTATTTTTATCAGACATTATAAAATAGTTTACATAGTATGAATTTTGTGTGGGAAAACTGAAATCATGCATTCAAATCTTCTTTCCAATTTTTTAGTTTCATTAATTATATCTCTTTTTGGTTTTTTAAAATTTTATTCTTTAGAAGTTTTATATTCATTTGATACACCAAAAGGTAATTAAAATCGCGTTTTACTTATTTGATAGATGTAAGTTTATTTGTAAAATTCATGTTTAAAAATTATGTTCGTTTAAAATATTTATTTAATTTGCTTGAAAATATATTGCTTTAGCCGAATTTTTGATCTGATTTAAATTTTATTCAAGCCAAAGAATATGAAATAGAAGTTTTTACTGGAGATCTGCCGAAATGTGGTACAGATTCAAATGTTTTTATGACACTGTTTGGAGAAGAGCTGGAATCCAGCGAATTTCATTTAAATAAATCAGAAAATCATCTGAATAAATTCGAGAGAGATAATGTTTTTAAAAATTAGAATATAATAGAAAATAAAGGCTAAAAATTTTTTTTAGGTTGACCGTTTTATTTTTGAAACAAATGATTTGGGAAGATTAATAGGCATTCGTGTACGTCATGACAATTCCGGATTCTATCCAAGTTGGTTTTTAAACAAAGTTACTATTAGAGACAAGTCTGATAAGTATGAATTCATTTGCAATAAATGGTTTTCTACAAAAAGAGATGACTGTAAAATAGACAGAATTATAAGAGAAAAAAAATATGAAAAAAATTTAGAAACTTTAAATAAAAATCAGCGAAAAACGAGAATAGTAAAAAAGCGAAAAGATGATAAAACGAATAAAGAAAAAAACATTCAAATATTTAATGATTTTAAGTACTACTATGTTAAGATTTTTACCGGAGGAAATCAGAATTTAGCTGGAACAGACCTAAAGGCTGAAATAAAGTTATTTGGTGATAATTTCGTGTCAAAACCTTTCAAATTAAATGAAACAAAATCTCATGAATTAAAATTTGAACGAAATCAGGTAAAATTTTGATTGAAAGAAATGAAGTATTACATCTTTATGCAATCTTTTTAAGATAGATGTTTTTGAAATCAAAAGTGAAGATGATTTAGGAGTAATATATGCTGTCGAATTAAATTTAATTGATTGCCTTTCGAAAGCAAATGATCTTGATTTGGAAAAAATTGAAATAATAGATAATCATTTTTCTTATAAATTTGATTATAATCAAGCAATATCAATCAAAAATCCAGAAAAAGTTAAATATATTAAAAAAATTTTACTTGAAAATAATGCACAATTTATTTAAAATAGATCAAAAATTTTTTTAAATAAATTTACAAAAATGGATGAAATGGTTTTTTAAATTTAATTTATAAATAAACTAATAAAAAAAATAAAATAAATTTATTTAAAAAAATAAAAATAAATTTTAAAATTTTGATTAAATGAATAAAAAAATTTATTCTAGTTAGAATTGTTTTTGATTTTTTTTGAAAAAATAAAAATATCATGGTCTAATTTAGTACGTATTAGCTTTTGCTCTTTTTCAATCTTTTCAATTTTGAGTGAATTGAGCCGATCGCAGAATTTCATTTGCTTATAAACTTTGATTGACCTTGCTGGACTCCGAACCAAATCGGCAAAGTAATCACACATTTCATTTTGTTTATCCAAAAAATCATCCATTTTAGCTATGCTTATAAATAAAAAACAATTTTTTACCATACTGATCAAGAAGAATTATAAATTTATTTTTAATCTATTAAAAGGCTTCTCTAATTTTCAATTTTGAAAGCAGAAAATTTGCGTATCCTTGTAAAAATCAGCTTAAAATAAATAAAAAATGTAAAAAATTGATTATTTTAATTAAATAAAATATAAATGAAACCTTATTTATTTTGATCACAACAAACTGATCTAATTTAAATTTTAATTTTGAGTATTAATTTATTTTTATCATGTTTACATTTCAATAAAATTATTCATTCTATGTTGAATTTAAATTTAGAATTATTTAAGCTTTTCGATAAATATCTTAGCTGAAAAAACATGGATGTACCTTGATTAATTTATTTATAAGAAAAAAAATTGTCGAAAAAATTTTATTTAAAAAAATAAATGTCATAAAAATCAGCTAATCGATACAAGATAATCTTTTAAAGATTTTTTAAAACTAATCAATTCATTTGCAACATTAATTTCACTTGTAAAAGCAGTTTTCTCAAAATCTTTCTCCATTTTTTCTGTGCTGTATAATGACATAGAGTCATCAGGGTACCTAAGACCGTTTTTTGAAAACAATATTTCAATATCTCGCCCTTCGCTCCAAATAAAAACAAAATCTTGCTTGTCAAATTTGGCTCCTTCATCTACATCTAAGCCACCTTCATCCAGTTTAACAGATGAACAAAGTAAATGTGGATGATTGATACTTGAAAACTTATTAGCCAATCTACAGCACACAGCACGACATAAATGGGGTCTTGCAAATTTTCTACCCACTGTAAGTGAGGTAATAAAAATTTTTGGAAGCCATCGTATTAGTGGTATTTTTGTTAAACCTATACAATTCCAAATAAGAATTTTATCCGAACAACTAAGTAGTAAGTTTGGATAAAGCTTATAAGGAAGAATGCCAGCTGGGAGAGTGAAATTGTTAAAAGAATTTTTGTCTGAGTGTTCATTTGAGTCAGCTGAAAACCTTTCTTTTTTAACTGTTAAAGCAAATTGTCCTTCTTTTATTGCAAACCCATGCAAAATAGGATGTTTATTTTCAGGAAGACCAGAACAATCGACCCAATTTTCTTTTTTAGGGTTAGCCCATCGTCTTATACATGAATTTCCACAAGGTGCTGATGAAACATAAAAGTGAACATTTAAATTTTGTATTTTGTCTTTTTCGTTTGAATTTTTTAAAATTCTGTCCGCGATATAACGATTAAATGCTCTTCTTACCAAAACTTCGGCATGAAGATCTTTAATTCCAGGATTTTTAGATCCATGTTTTGTTCCAGATGCGAGAGCAACCAACTCTGGTTGAGAATCCTCTGACGGATTTTGAATGACAATGCCTGCTATCACATTATTTCCTAATTGATTCAATAATTCGTTGTTTTCTTTAATACTTCTGTATTTTGATATGCACTTAGAAGCTATAAGATCTGCAAAAGCACATGTTGAATTTCTGCTTTTCTCTGCAGATCTCACAGTTTTATTTTCATCATGAAAAAACATTCTAAAACTACTAATTTTTTCTATATTCGAAATCAACTTTTTATTATTTAATTAATCATCAAAATAATTCTATTAAAAATAAAAGAAAATTTTCTTAAGAATTTAATTTAAAAAAATTAATTAAAATTAAAATAATTTTTCAGTTTAATTCAATTAATTAAGATAGAAATTGATCTTAACTTCTATCAAATGATAACCAACAACAAAAAAAGAGATAATTCTTTTTTTTTCAAAGTGATTTGTAAAAAATTTATTTTTTTATGTTTTGAATAACTTAAGCTAAAAAAGAACATTAACGAAAAAAACAACTTTGATCGACTTTGGTTCGGTTTGCTCATATATCGAACGAATGGTTGAATAGCTCGTTCAACTCATTGTAATGACTTACTTTGCTGCCAGTAGCGGTAGCAGCTGCTGTTGGTCGTCCGGCATAGCTTAAATTTTAGGAAGAAATTATTATTAAAATTATATTAGAATTAAATTTAAAGCTGAAATTGAAAAGTAATAAAGAAAGGTTTTATGAATGGTAAACACATGCAGCCACATATATGAGCCATTTATACAATATTAAACCTGAACTCTTTAAAGCTAGTAAAATCTGTGAGCTAAAAATTAAAAATTAGCTTTTGTACCAGTCTCTTTTTATTTTTAAGTTAATTAATTTTTTTTAAGATCAATTTTTAAATAAGTTTAAAAATAGATACACGAATATTCTAGGGCTCATGATTTTTTTAACAGGTGCACTCTCCGATAAAAGCTTAAGCTGGTCTAAGCGCTTTTTTATCAAAATCAGTTTTTTATAGAGTTTTCTTAAGCTTTCATTATTTTTTATTCTTTAGGAGCACTTTTCAAGACAAACTAGTAGAAACAAAAATTTGCCCAGAATTCATGTATTATTCATAAATGATGAAAATAATGTAGAATTAATTTTTTACCTGATATGGTTAATTCTTTGATCATCCAGGTTCTTCAAGACTGTTTGAATTCTAGATTTGGCATAATTGTAGGCACCGGCGTTTTTATGCTCTTCCTGTGTCCAACAAACATTGGCATTTTTATATTTGGATAATTCAGATTTGACAATATCGAATGGGAAAGGAGCAAGCTTTTGAAATTTAAATAAATAATTCAATTGATTTATTTTTCAATTTTAGATTTACTTGTTCCAAGCGAACAATAGCTATTTGATCATTTAGCCCTTGTTTATCACGATGTTCAGCTAAATCATAATAAACTTTGCCAGAACAGAATATAATTTTTTTAACTTGGTCAGGATTTTGACTGGCTGGTCCTGTCTCTGGATAAGCACGAATAAAACTATTTCCTACAAGCATTTCATCGAAGCTTGATTTACAAGCCGGATGACGTAAAAGAGCTTTTGGTGACATGACAATCAGAGGTTTTCTAAAAGGTAGTTTGACTTGGCGTCTCATTAGATGCATGAAATTTGCCGGAGTTGTAGGATTGGCCACAATCATGTTGATTTCTTGTAATTGATTAGTGGAAGTGAATTCGTTTTCTTCCGGCATTGTATCCGGATCTTCGGCAGTTAGTTCCAAAAATCGTTCTAAACGAGCGCTTGAATGCTCAGGACCCATGCCTTCGAAGCCATGTGGCAAAAGCAATACTAATCCGCTTTGACGGAACCATTTCGCTTCGCCTGAGGCTAAAAATTGATCTATAGTGATCTGAGCACCATTGCAAAAGTCACCGAATTGAGCTTCCCAAATAACAAGTGAATTTGGATTCGTAAGAGAATAACCTAGTTCAAAGCCTAACACAGCATATTCGGATAATGAACTATTGCATACGGTGTATTGAGCTTGGCTTAAATTCAAGTGATTAAGTGGTGTATAAGTGTCTAAATCTTTAGTTTGATTATGTAACACATGATGTCGATGACTAAATGTTCCACGTTCAACATCTTGACCACTTAGACGCACATGCACACCTTCGACAAGCAAAGAACCGAACGCCAATGCTTCTCCAATAGCCCAGTCTGCTTCTCGATTAGCAATCATATTAGCTCTCTTTTTGAGTGTGTTTTTTAAAACTCGATGTATTGGGAACACTTTATTATCAGGTATTTCACTGTATTTATCACCAACTAATTTTATAACATCTTCGGTAACACCTGTATCGGGATATGCGAACGGTCCAGGACCCTTGAAAAATTCTAAAAAAACAAATAGATTTAATTTAATATTTGAAACGTTAATAAAACTAAATTCTAAGTTAAAAACATTTGTCATATTAGCTAAAGAAATAATTTTCTATTGAATTGGAAAAAAATTTTAAAAGTTTTTAAGTGAAATTTAGTTTCTATTAATTAGACTAATATGATTTTTAATAATTCAGTGTTAATATTTTAAAGAGTATCCAGCTTTTTTTTTTTTAATTTGATATTAAAATATTTTTTTATTATCTAAAATTAATTTTAAATTTAACTAATTGTTATAGATTTTTTCAAAATTAATAAATATTTTTAAGACAAATGTTTAGTTTAAACTAAATAAAGAAATTGATTAGATTTAAGCACTGAAGCATTATTTTTTTTAACACATTTCTGAAATATTTTTTTTGCTTGATTAAAATGTGAAAAAAAAGACAGTTTATGTCCAGATAGTTACTTACCGATACCTTAATAGGTTAAAGAAAAAACAAAATAAAACATAAAATGATTGTTAACAATAATTCGATAAAGTGTTTATCTTACTTTTCCACGGTGAATCTAGCCAATCTTTTTTTCGATTGACAATTCCATCTTTTGATTTTTCATATGCTGCTGACAAAATATCGCTGTATTTTTTTATCTCAGCCTTAAAATATTTAAATTTTAAAACTAATCAAAAAATTATGATGACAACTTAGTTTTCTTCATATTGAGCAAAAAATTTAGTCATAATTTGATTTTTCAAAATGTTTAAATTAGCTTAGAATTATTTTTTATCAAATATTTTAAATAAAAAATATTTATTTTATATGAAGGAGCTTTAACTAGGTAAAATTTAACAAACAAATAACTAAAAAATTTCTTATGGACGGTTGTGAGAATTTTATTTTTCAATGAACAATTATCAATTAAATAAAGAGAGTTTAAGACAGTATCATAAAGTGTTTACTAAATGCTTCTAGGAATCTTGTTCTCAATTAACACATTAACTATAGAAATCTTTCTTGGAAATATAACAGCGTTCTAGGAAAAATTGATCAAAAATAAATGCACCAGAATGATTTTAATTGAGCCGGCAACCTACCAAAACGAATGTGATTTTATCACTTAAATGTTAAATATTGTTTCAAAAATTGAAAGATAGCTGATAAATGAAAAAAGAATACAGAAATAAACGCTTGTTACTTTAATCAACTGACATTGTAGATAAATATCTTAAATTATCAGCAATTTTTACCCTTTCTTTTTTATTATGTGAAATTTTTTTTAAACAAATTAAAAAGTTTTAAATTTGTATAATCAATAAATTTTTCACTTTTTCGGCTAGAAAACTGATATAGGTTTTATCAACCGAAATAAATTTTTTGAACAAGGCCATATGCACTTACAAAACTCTTTAATTGATTTTTTGCGAATTTACAACGTTGTGACAAAAAAAAAGTATCATTTAGTTTTTTGTAATGCACTAGAGATTTTTTTATTTTCTTCTAAAGCTCCAAAATAGGCAAAAAAATTAGAATAATTTTTACCAATTTATCAAATATTTTAAGTTTAATTTTTAGTAATTTTAAACTTTTAGCACATAAAATATTTTAGTAGATTTAATTAAATTAAAAGATTTCAAAATATTTAAATTAGATAAAAATTTACTTACGTCATACCATTCTTTCTGTACACTGTTTTCTCCGATAAGCTTATCAGAATATTTTTTAAGGACTTGAACTTGATTTTTGATAGCTTGGTACATAAACGGATTGGTAAACATAGGTTCATCTACTTCATTATGTCCCATTTTTCTGTAGCAAACCAAGTCAATAACAACGTCTTTCTTAAACTTAGTCCTCCATTCAGCAGCAACTTTGCAAACATGCATAACAGCTTCTATATCATCCGCATTTACATGAAAAATTGGAGCATTGACAACTCTTGCTACATCAGTACAGTATGGAGAAGAACGGCTAGATCTTGGATCCGTGGTAAATCCAATCTGATTGTTAACTACAATATGTACAGTACCATGGGTTGTATATGCAGGCAAATCACTCAAATGAAAAGTTTCATAGACGACACCTTGTCCTGAAAAGGCTGCATCACCATGCAAAATCATACTCATTACTTTCTCACCATCATAATCTCCTCGATAAAATTGTTCCGATTTGACTTTACCTTGCACAACTGGATTGACAGCTTCTAAATGAGAAGGATTAGCTACGATCACTAATTTAATCATGCTATTGGTAGCCCGATTTATTCTTTCAGTCATTGTTCCTAAATGGTATTTGACATCGCCACTTCCTTCTTCAGACGGTGATAACTTGGAATCGAATTCACAAAAAATCTCCTCCAGTGGTTTTCTGGTGATATTTGCCAAAACGTTCAAACGGCCTCTATGGGGCATACCCATTATAACAGTGTCCACTCCATGTGATGATACGGTGTCTATAATCATTTTCATAGCAGGTATCAAAACTTCACATCCTTCAACACCAAAGCGTTTCTCAGATGACCAAGTTTCGGCCAAAAACTCCTCGAAACGAGTTGCTCTAATCAACCTTTTTAAACTACGTTTTTTTTCTTCATCAGTCAAAATTCCACTACCAGGACTCTCGAATTGCTGTCGAATCCAATTGCATTTCTCATAGCTGTTGATATACATGTATTCCAAGCCAATTGATTTACAATAAACATTATTTAATCGTTTGAGAATTTCTCTAAGTGTTAGACGTTGTTCACTGCCTCCAATAAAAGTCGTCTGTGGTAATTTGAAAACACGATCTAAATCCGATTCAGCAAACGAGTAGAATTCAATTTCCAAGTCTTGTACCGTTTCTTGAGTAACATCTATTGAACTTTTTAAGCCTAAAGGATCTAGCTTGGCTTTTTTGTGACCTCTTATTTGGTACGAACGAATTAGTGCATATAAATTCAGATGATCCTGGACTTGTTGTTCTTCCGATGATGAAATTGAAGCTCTATTTTTGTCTACCATTAATCCTGATGGAGAAGTTTGTCTAAGTAAATCGAGAATTTTGTTTAAATCTGAGGCCGCAACTTGCTCGGTTTGGCCAAGAGTTGGTGGCACTTGTACTGAATTGTTTCTGAAGTAAACATCCCATGATTTGTGGACCGAGTCCGGATTTTTCAACCATGACTGATACAATTCTTCGATATAAACAGCAGACGATCCACTTAGAAATCCTGTAGTTCGATTTTCATCTTGTTGTCTCAAATAGCTTGTGGTGTTCAAAGAACGACGTTGTAGCAATTTGATTTCGGGTCTTGTGGCGGCTAAGGATCGAACAAGGCTATTTGAATGCTGAATTGTGGCCGATCTGCCCAACAGGTACGAGCCAATTCGTAGAATTTTACTCATTCTTTTATCTAGACCAAAACAATCACCTTTTGTTAGTGTATGGCAAAACAATGCTATAAATTGGTTAAAAACAAGTACTAGTGTAAACAAAAAGAGAAAATTGAGAATTAATTTTTAAAGAGGGGAAGGTTCTTCTTAAAAACAAATCATAATTTTATTTTAAAGAGTATAATAAACGCTTAATTATGCAATTTTGTCTACACTGACGCTGTATACTTATTACCAAAGAACGTGCAAGTTACATTTTACTTAATTTTGAATATATTATCGAAGGCACTCCATGGGCGTACTTTTAAAAATTTTAACAAAATTTTTTAAATCTTAAAAAATTAATTTTAAACATTAGATATTTTGTCTAAAGATAAGTAATTAATTCATGATTTTAACTGATAATTTTTTGAATTATTTTAGATTGAGGTAAGGGCGCGTTATTTATTGTTAACGCCCAATTTAACAATCTAATCTACAAAAAAAAGATGATGAAATACAGACATTTTTTTTAATGTTGAGGTCGATATTGACTATGAACTGCTTGGCAACGAGTTAAGCCTTTAGTCTGCTCAAATTACTAAATAAACGTTGATTTTTTTTAATTAATTTTATATTTATTTAGTCACATGAACTTAACAACTTAATTGAACGAAAATGTATTAAAAAAACAACTTATTTTAAAAAGCTATAGCTGTATAATATTTTGTCTATAAATTACACTTATAAACAAATCTCTTTATTCTAATACTTGCATTACCTTGGTTTCTGCAATTGATTCAAGTCAGGGCTGGGATGATACTTAAATCAAATCACATGACACATCATGGAGTTGTTCAAAAAATTATCTCATCTTGAATAGTTTAAACGCTTGAAATTGACAAATGTTTCATAAGTGTTTTTTTTTTAACTTTTATAACTTTTAAATTAAATGATACATAAAAAAAGAAAATTTTTTAGGATTTTTTTAATTTTTTTACAAGTTTGTATAAAATACATTGTAAAAATAAACTATACTTGAGTGACGCATTAACCCGTAAAATTTAATTTCCACACGTAAACAAGAAGAAAAATTATTTTGCATACCCACCTTAATAAGATCAATACTTGTATTAAAAATTATGTGACCTAAAGAGCTTTTGTATACCTCTAAACTAGTCCAAACTATTGAAGATAAATATTCATAAGAAAAAATATTTTGATTTTTTGAATACAATATGAGATTAAAATTTTATGTGGCATTTTTAATTAATTACAAGCTTTTTGCTCCATGCATATTCAAATTTTGTCTTACAGACTTCGAACTTTGTATCCTAGAGGCAAATATTTTTTATTTTTTGACTCTTTAGACTGAATTTATTTCTATTATCTAAATTAGAAAGAAATTGGCTAGAAAATGAAGAATCTTTAATTTTACAATCCAAATATCGAATCTCGTCCTAGTCTCATTTAGAATGAGAATTAATAATTTATGGCAAAAATATGTTTTATTTTTATATTCTAAGATTTTTATTTTAAAAAACAATCTGATAAATATTATTTTTAATATCAAATATTCTTAGAATTTCATCATTATTTCCAAATTTAAAAAGAAAAAAAAATTTTTGGGAAAAATAATTAAAATTTCATCAAAATTATCCAAAAAATCTACAAACATGAAAATTTATATTTGAATGTATAGTTAAAATTGAGTCATGGCTTACTTTTGAATTTGCACAAAAGTAAGCTTATTTCAGCAATTTGAAAAATAATTTTGAAAATTTTAAAATTAAAATTTGATGGAAAATTTGAGTGAAAAAAAAATCTTAGTTGTAGGCGCAGGACCAGTTGGTCTTGCAGCAGCTTTATTTCTATCTCATAAAGGAATTAAACCTGTTATTGTTGAAAAACTTATTGAACCAAACAAAAATTCCAAAGCTCTTGGCATAAATCCACGCACTCTGGAATTAATGGACCACATCGGCGCAGTTCCTGAATTAATCAAAAATTCTTTTAAAGTTGATCATGTTAATTTTTATCTTAACAATTCACTTCTGCTTTGTAATGATCTCCACGGAATAGAGCACAAATATCCATTCATGATTGTTCAACCACAATTTATTAGTGAGATTGCTCTTGTTAATTTATTAGATAAGAGAGGAGTAAAAGTTGAAAGGGGTATATTGGTCAGAAATATTTCAAATTCAAACAAATTAGTTACGTGCGATTTTGAGTATTTAGACGGGAGTATACAGAGTTTAACGTTTGATTATATATTTTGTGCTGATGGAGCTCACAGTTCTACAAGAAAATCATTAGGTTTGAAATTCAATGGAAGATCATTTGACGAGTCGTGGAGTTTATTTGATGTTAAACTCAAGTCAGAATTAAATCCAAATGATTTGAATATTTTCTTCAACAAAACAGATTTTGTTTTTATTCTTCGAACTCGAGCTAACATTTGGAGAGTTATTAGCAATAATTCAAGTATCCTAAACAAACTGCCTGAGAGAAATGAGGTTGAAGATGTTATATGGCGATCTGATTTTACTATTAGTCACAGATTAATAGAAAAATTTAGTGTTGGTAATGTGTTTTTTGGTGGTGATGCGGCACATGTCCATTCTCCTGCAGGTGGTAGAGGAATGAATTTGGGAATTGAAGATGCTTTTGTTTTTACAGAACTTTTAGCTTTAAATAAATTGGATCAGTTTGATAAATTAAGAAGAAAAAGAGTTAAAAAAACAATCACCAGAGTGGAATTTTTTACAAATATTGTTCGAGGAAAATCAATTTTTTACCGATTTTTAAGATCCTTAGGTTTTTTTATTCTACCCTATGTATTTCCTTTAATTAAAAACAATCTTAATAAATTTTTATTTGGTTTAGACCATGATATATTTTAGAAGAAAATTAAAAGGTTTATTTAATAAAAACATATTGAATAGATTGTCTAAACTTGTTTGTTTTTTTTTAAAACGAATATTAAACACAGAAAGATGACTATTTTTTTTATTGTTTTTTTAAGATTTTTAATAATGCAATTTCCTAGCTACCAAAAATAAAATAAATATTTTTTGATTGAATTATTTTTGAATTAATAAAATAAATATTAAAATAAACTATTTAATTAAATTAAAAGAGATCTAGTTATTTTCTAAATTTTAAAAACTTTTTTTGTATTTTGATAAAGAGCATCAGCAAGAGAGTAGATGTCTTCATTTCGGGTTGCAGCCATAATTTCCAAAACTTGTCTTTAAAATTGATAATTAAAAATAAATTAATTTTTCGATTGTAAATAAAAAATTCTTACATAATAGCAGCAGGTTCATTTCTACCTTTTACCAAAATGTCTTCGTTCCAATTTTCTTTTTTGATACAAGGCATTCGAGTTTTGATGTATTTGTGCCCAGCATGACTGGCCTTTACTTCACACCATGGACAATCGGTTTCTATCATCAAAAATTCGGTAGGAATGGATACCATAGCATCAATGTTTTCTTGAGTTTTAAGTGAACAACCATTTATTCCGATATAATAGCCAAGATCAGTAAAAATCTTAGCCTCTTCTTTAGAACCGGTGAATGAATGAACAACACCTCCAAAAAGTTGATCATGATGACGTTTAAGAATTTCAGCAAAATCAACATATGAATTTCTACAATGTAAGAACAAAGGCTTTTTGGTTTCTTTAGGTAATTCTAATTGCTTTTCAAAATATTTTTTTTGAACTTCTATTGAGCAAAAACGTAGACGATCATAATCAAGACCGCATTCTCCAACCGCAACAACTTTTTTGTCATTTTCTTTTATCAAATTTAACAATCCTTTATAATACTCTTCTGGATTGGTTTCAAATTCATTTGATCTTGTCGGATGGCATCCAACAGTAATATATAAATTATCGTTTTGTTCAGATATTTTAAGAACTTCCTTGCTCTCCTCAAGAGTCGTGCCAGTAATGATTATTTTTTCCACATGGTTTGCAAATGCTCTATCTAAAACATTTTTTACATCATCTTTATAAATATAAATAAATTTTTTCTTTTTTATTTTCACAAAATTAAAATCATACTTGGATGGATGGACCTATTGCTGTGGTTATAAAATCCACTATACATATGATCTAGTAGAGTTATTAAATTCAATTAGAGAAAATATCCGATATTTACCTGATAAATTAGCTCCAATATCTTAAAAATAATTCAAGGTAAATAATTTAAATTTTTAAAATTACTAGAATACCTATAATTTTTAGTTTGGACTGGTCGTATTTGGTAAAGCATAAATTAGACATTTTTCGGTTTTGTTTTAAGTTAGATATATTTTTAAAATTATTGTTTTTGACTAAATATTTTACTAACATAATTGAACGTTTTTAAACTAATGTGAAATTTAATTTGATTGTGAAATTAATTTAAGAAAAAAAAATTCGTAAAAAATCTTAATATTTTGAAATATTTTAACTGATCAAATAAATATTAAAAATGTTTTATTTTGAGACCCACTTAAACAAGTTCATATATTTTTGATTTAAAGATATAAATTTTTCTTTACATCAAATGTCACAGAATGATGATTTTGAAAATAATAATATTTAGTCTAACAAAAAATATGCAAAATTAAATAAAAATTTATAATTTTTAAACTTTAAAAATGAGTAATTTTATTTTTTTTAGCAAAGTTATATTTTTTAAAAATATATTTTTAGTTAAAAATTAGAAAAATGGCTTAATATAAAAATTGACCTTTATAAGATCATTTAAATTTTTTTAACAGATTTTACAAATCTTTTTTTATCGAAAAGATATTTTTGAATAAAAAAATTCTCACTCTGAAAATACACCTTAATGAATGTCTTAATAAAAAGTAATCCTGACATTAAAATTTTGAAAAAGATCTTTTTGAGTGGCTTATCTTTCCATTTTCTTTAAATTGATTTATCCAGTGATAAATAGTCCTTTTGGCATATTTAGCATCAAACATACTGAAAATTTCGTTGATGGATTTATTTTGCTTAAAATGTGCAATTGAAATTTCACGATAGGCTGCTGGTTTGGGTTTGCCCATTATAGTTATTTGAAGATTTAAATTAAATTTTTCAAAATTTTAATTTTAATATTTTAAAAAACAAATATAAAAATGAAATTAAATAAGTTAGCCAGAACAAAAAACAAATATTTTTTATTGCAAAACAAATGCAACTATTTTTTATTTAAAATAAAATAGGAATAAAAATGACCACCAACTTAGATGCCTTTTTTTTTGTAAAAGAATCGTTTTTACATTGAAAATATATAAATTTTTTTAATTTTAAACTTTTTTCTTAGAAAAATTTGGCTTAGATATAAATATGCATTTTTTAGACAAATTTCTTCAAAAATAAAAAAAAAATAAAAAAAATATTGAAAGATTAATATATACTTTTTTTAGTCTCAAAATATTCTATACTTGACTAAATTTTTGTGAGACTACCTAATTTCTATCAAAAGTTATGGTTTAAAAAGCAAATTCTTGTTATTTCTAGGGTTGGTCGACCGGTTAGAAACCTAACCGGTTTTTAAAAATCAGTCAAAAAATACAACCGGTTATCAAAACCGGTTTGAATCAATAACCGGTTATCAAAACAGGTTTGGATCAATAACCGGTTTGAATCAATAACCGGTTATCAAAACCGGTTTGAATCAATAACCGGTTATCAAAACCGGTTTGAATCTATAACCGGTTATCATAACCGGTTTGAAAACTTTGAAAGGATTTTAAAAAACCGGCATCACTAGTCTAGTTTTAATTTGTAAAATTTCTATTTTCAAAAAAATTTAAGTAATGGAAATAACAAAAAAAATATTTTTTTTTAAAATTTATTAATTTTAATAAACATTTAATTTTTTTTCATTTTATCCAAGATTTTAAGCAAAGTAGTTCTTGTACTGTATTTGAGTGCAATCGTGTTCTATTTTTATCTACTGTTAGTGTGCCAATCGAAAAGCATTTTTCGGAAGGAACACTGGTAGGCATTAATGATAAAAAGTCTTTTGCAATCTGGGCCATGATAGGAAGATCTTTGTTATTCTCTTTCCACCATTGTAAAATATCATATTCATTCGAATAAATAATTGGAGGCTGCTTTAAATAAGTTGAGAGTTCATCTTCATCATTTTCTCTTGTATTTGTAATCTTAGAAATCATACGCTCCATTAAAGTCAATGATCTTTCTTTTTTTTCTATATTTGTAGACGTACTCGGTTGACTTGGACTAGAATCAATTGAAGTTTGATATATATCTATTAATTTTTTTATTAAAAAAACAGATTTTTTTTTTAATAATCTGCAATCAATATAATGTGCTTTAAATCTTGGATCCAAAACATGACATATTAATGCTTTATCCAAAATTTTGATCCAGTATTCTTCAAATTTTGATTTCATAATTTTGATCGCATCATGAACAAAATCAAATTTTTTATCAGCTTCACATATGTTTAGATGATCTTTTATTTGTTTAAAGCATGGAAACAAATGAGACGAAGAAACTTTCTTAGAAAAAGAAAGATCAATTGTTCCTTTAAATCAATATTTAGATTAATATCTTAAAAAAATCAATTATTTTACCCTGTCTAAATGGCTCCAATAAATCTATAAGTTTTTCAGCATAATTCCAATCAGTTGTTTCAATTCTTGGGAAAATAGAGTCTTTTTCATTCTCAAGATGGATTGAAGTCGCTGTAATTGATTTTTTTACTTTTATTGCGACTTGTAGCATTTCATGTGTCGAATTCCATCTAGTCTGGACATCAAGTACAACTTTTAGTTTTGGCTCATTATTTGAAACCGTTTGACTCTCAAAAAATTGAATTAATTTTGT